>CM023458.1:104065794-104285794 GCA_013339765.2 Haemaphysalis longicornis | reverse complement strand
GGTACGTTTGGTACGTATACGTACGTCAGCCAAACATGTTGGCGGCTAGCTTTCTGGAAGATTCTCCTTTTGTTTTTCGGTCGTTACATAGTTTTGCGATTCTTCTCATCCGGTAATTTCGTATTATGCTTGCCGTTCTCAGGAGAAGTTACATGCTTATTTTTAATTACGGCATTGCCATTACAACCACAATTGCCCAGCGACTTGGTTAGTCTTATGATTTATAAGCTCACACGTGTGCGTTGCTGACGCTAACACTTTACACGGGTAGGGCACCCCACAAAACAACGTTTGCATTATTTTTTTAAACCAAGCTACTAAACTCTCCAGTCCTCAACTTTGTTGAGTCCTCTTTTTGGTCTGCCTTTTTTTCTTTTTTTTTCTCATTCATCTTATTTTCACTTGACAAACCATGTCAGGGTCTCTGCTTCACAGTTAAACTTAGTCAGCATCATTAAACTAAAATTTCTCTCCCTCTCTCATTAGTCGTGGTCCAAGTTAAAACTAATAACTCTTGAACCTTTTCATACACGGACACATAAATGCGTTCAGAATCAGCAAGAAAAGTTCTGAAAAAGGTACCCATAACTATAGATTTTACATAACGATTCCGCAAGAAAATTTTTTGATAATATAGCAATGTCTTCTTTTTGTATCCGCGCATTGCTCAATTTGGATAATTTTAACATTCAACTACATATTGCTTATCTCTTGAATCAAAGAAATCAGAAAACCACAGATTTTTTAGGGATGCGGATGAGAAGTAGTTGTGTAATCCGCTCCTTCTTGGCGTTGCAGTGCTTGTTTCTGTGCTTGGAAATGCGGAAACGCTTTCTCGTAGCTCTGAAGTACTGGTTCCAGGTACAGTGGCCTACCGCTTTTTTCGGACTCCGGGAATTCGGACTTGCTGGATATTCCGAAATTTCACAAGGAACCGGCAGTTGACCTATAGGATTATTGATTCACGAATATTTCCGACTGCTCTTTTATTCGGACTATTTTTCGTTACCCTCCACGTCCGAAAAATCCTTCGGCTACTGCTTTGCACGGTAAGCTGTGAACAGGTCTGATTAAGCCCAGTTTGTGTCTTCTACTAGGGACCAAAACTTAACAATGGTTTGGGGAATTTAATACTTCCCGAATAAATTGCGGTTTCTAGATTTTTTTATGGAATCAAAATAGAGGTTACCATTTTCTGGACAAAAGGAACTTCTGACGGCAATGTATTCATGCATGGTTTGTGGAACATACGTCAATTAACGTTTCTCCCTTTAAGGCTCATGCGTAGGGCTGTTTATGACTTTGTCACAGCTGTATGAGAGCATAATTTCAGGTAGTCTATTTCTGGGAATGCTGTTACAAAGAGGGTTAATATTTATGTACCCAAAATCACTGCTTTACGAATTATTCATGCTTGCCGATTCCAGAAAAGATTCAGTAAAGGCAGAAAAGTTTTTGGTGTTACCAAGTGGAGGGCTATAATTCACGAGAATAGCAATATTACGATATGCTCTACGAACTGAAAATATACATTATGTACTATGGTAAATTTTAGCCAAGTAATATAATTAAGGGATTTTTCTAAGTACAGCAAAGCATCGCCAACTAAGATCAGTTTTTCTGTGTACGGAATACTTTCGTATCTAGTGAACTGAGCGAATTGAATGGTTGGAGCTTAACCAAATTTCCGTAAATTCAATGATATCAAAAAAGCAATTCACGTGCTCGCGATCGGCCTCAGTTACGTCGGTCCGGTACTTGAGGCCTTATGTGTTTCGGTGGTACACAGATAAAGTTTATTGGGGAGAATAGTTCCTACTACTTAGAATAATGTTAAAAGAATCGGCCGTAAATAGTGACACCATGATTTCACTACTTCCCAAATGAAATCAGTGCAATGAGAAACGCGTTCCTAAATTTTATCAAGGTCATTCGTGGAAGAGGTCCGAATTGCGCGTGCTCCTACCATCCTTCCTAAGAATTATCTTCCCGTCGGAAGACCATACAAACTGATAGTTCCCTTCACGAGCTTTCAATTTACTTGCCACAACAAAGTTTCGTCAGCAGCGCTGAAGTTATTCAAAAAATTGTATCCTACGTTCAACCTGACGTCGACTCTCACGCGGTGCAAGCCAAGTTTTCTTGACAGATCGTCGACAATATCCTACAAACGCCACAGTCACCTTGTTTGGGCGTGCTGGTAGGCTGTAGAGGCCTCCAACATTGTTGTCCGAAAGAACCGGGAGCTCGAGCTTCTCTCTGAGGACTATGGTTGCAGGTCATTCGGCTTCTTTGCTAAGCCTCGCAATACCTCCTTAGTTATGGCCCTGCTCAACAGCCTCAACCCTTTTTTGGAGCGCTTTGATTTCCCGTTCTGTCTGAAAGATCTTTGTGGTAGTTGAGCCTATGAGTTTGCCCTATGCTCCACGGATGCCTCTATTCTTCGCAATGGTGTGCCAGTAAAGGTGGCGACGCCAGCAACCCAGCTCGTGAGAACGGCCATTGATTATTTCTGCAGGCACAGTAGCAGGTAATTGACCATTGTTCTGAATGTTGTGTGACGCAGACAGACGAATTGTAGGGTACTTTTTTCCCCTTGTGACAATGTTAGTTAAAAGGCGCCCCCTACCTGCTTGCAAGCGCATATTTCATATCTGGGAGCCCACCCATCGACCCACCGGCTTGAGATGGATCAACCCACGTGGAGAAGGTTGCGCTCGCCAGATGGGCCCAGTGCGGCAACAGGCGGTGGCGCACAAAACTGCTGACAGTGGGGGGAGGGGGGGAGGGGTATGTATGCAGGCGAGAGCTGGCACGTGCGCTCTACCAGAAGCTCAGGACCGTCAGCCACGCATATGTAACCTGCTCCCGTAGGCAAATATCACACCCGCAAACTGGAACAACACAAGCGTGACCACAGAGACTTTCTGCGCCTGTGCCTCAGGCTGCCCAGGTATTCCAAGGTGGCCGGCACACTAACCGAGGAGGGCGCCTGGCCGCTTCGCCTGCAGGCGCTCCCTTAAGGGCTCAACTTCATGGCGCGCCTTTAAGCTCGCCCCCTAGAACACCCGGCCCCGCGCTGCTCTCGCGGTTCAGGCGGCGCCCGCACTCGCACGCGGCAAAACTCCTGACCATCTTTGGAGAGCTGGTAGCCAACAAGGAGCCCGTATCGACTCGCCCCCAACCCCGCTCCGAGACGCAGCTGAAGCAGCCGTCCGCATCGCCACCACCATCCTCGGCGTCCGGAGCAAAAACAGCAGCCCCCCCTTCTGCCCTCCCCCTTCCCCCGGGGCGCTGCCACAATAAACGGCCTGCCTGCTGCACGAAAACAACGAGGATCTAACGCATTTCTTCACTGACGGCTCCGTGCTCGCTGGCCCGCCGAAGTCTACCGCCGCCGTGTGCGTCTCTCCCCAAAATGGGCGTGGCAGTGTAGCAAAAGCAGGCCTTCGCCTCCAGCTCAACCAACGGCCGATCTGGTCGTAGTGTTGCACCGTCGCAGCGGGCGCGCTCGCGGAGAACGCGAAGTTCCAACTATGCTGTGATTATTTGCGACAGCAGAACCGCTCAGTTGCGCCTACCACATGCACCAAACACCGGTGGGCCCCATCGTGCAGCAAACTGGCCAAGAACTGACCTGCGGGAGTTAAAAGGTGAGGGGCCACCGACATCTCCTGCGCCCTGGCCGGCATGTCGGCCTGGCCGGCATCGAGGAGGCCGCCAGCCTGGTGAAAGCGGCCCATTCGCACGACCCGCCAAGGGACTGCGTAACAGAACACGCGTGCCGCCAACACCCAGACCCAAAATTCGCCTCGGGACAGCCGCCAAGCCGCCTCTCAAGCCGCTCGTACAGCTGCGCGGACTGCAGCCTACTCTACAGGCTGCAGACAAGCTGCATGGTCCCAAAAGCCCGCCGCCACTTCTCTGCAAGGAAAGCGACGCCGTTCTGCCTTCACTGCGGCCAATTAGGCAACACAGAACACGCCCTTCTGCGCTGCAGCCGCTACGACGGGAAGAGGGTGGAGCTGTTGCGGAGATACGCGAGCCGAAAACTTGTGTGCAGAAGCAAGGACACACTGGTCCTTCCACCCCATCTCTTGCGCGCGGGGCGGGGAGCGTTGCCAAGGAGGTTGGGCGCCGCACACGCTGCGCTGCGGGAGAACCTGCACGCCGCGGAGCTGGACTCGTAACTTAACTGCTCCTACCGCCCACTAGGGGATACACAATGCCCCCTGGCGCGGATCCCCGTCGGCCTTTTGCATTTTTTTCTCCACTCTGCTCGTCCGCGCTCTCAATTATACCGATTCCTCCTGCACCATAGCTCATTCCACTTGCAGCTTTCCTGCTCTTCTCCAAAATCTTCCTTCATCCGTTGGCTATTTCAATTCCATGCAGTTCAAACTTTTTCCGCAGTTATCTACACTTTAACTTCGTCTGTTCCCTGTGTTCGTACATAAGTTGTTAATTTACTCTTCCGTGTCTCCACAAAAATGAAAGCGAGGTGAATCAAGCTCCAAATCCTCTGCTCAACTGCTTTTAGGCACCTTCAAGAAATTTCATATGACCCACCCAGACACCGGCAATAAAAGCCACGTGGACTCGGAGAGCTTTGTGGCATCGAAACTTTCGGTGAACTGCCCTCCCAACATACCGATCTGCACCAATACACAGGCAACTCAGGAAGTTGTGGCGACGACAGTGGACGGGGCTGTGACGCCATATTTTCGCTGCAGTGTGTGCGTGGCGTGTGTGTGTATTTGCGTGTGTCTGTGTGCGTGTGCGTGTGTGCCGCGCGTGCGTGTGTGCGGTGCAGTGTGTTAAGCGGTGTGGTGGTTGCGTGCGGTGTGCGTGTGTAACTAGCGGTGTTGTGCGTGTGGTGCGCCGCGTGCGTGTTGCGCGCACGACACGTGGGTGTGTTGCGTGCATGTGCGTGTGTGTGCGTGGCTGTTTGTGGACGCGCGCGCCGTGTGTGTGGTGGGTGGTGTGTGGTGGGCGGGCGTGCGTGGGGGGGGGGTCGTTGTGACTACCGCGCCCGGACATAGACATTAAGCCCCCTTTCTTTCCCCTTCATACAGTGTACAGAACTGAACAATGGATGGACACAATTTTGCTAAAGTCTATCAACCGAACTCTCGACAGATTCATTTTAAGTATGACAGTGTGCTATCCATACGGACTCTTTTGCTTTTATTTCTTTTTCTCCCATGATAGTGTCTTATTTGTGTTTGAGCCATTTTCTTTCATTTTGTTCACCCCATTCAACCCCGTCTACGTATGTTCCTGCATTTGTTCTTTTAGGCTTTCATTGAGCGCATGATTATCGCCCAGCAAACCTTCCCTATTGTTGTGAGGCGGGGAAGGGGGGGGGGGGGTTCACCAACACTTTATTTTCCTCTTTCTTCTCTTTTTCTAATCACGTCCACTTTTCATTTCTACCTATCTTCCTGTTCTTCCAACTACGTTCACTGTTCTTCTTTCATTTATTTTTTCTCATCCCTCTCTTTCTTTTTCTCTCTTCGGCCCGTTAAGGTGCCGGCTTCACGCCAGACTATTACATTCCCCTATGTCCCCCAACCCCCAACAATCACTCCTTTCTACTGATAGGATCCCATTTACCTAAATGAAGGGCACACTGAGCGCGTTCAGCACACAGCAAATAAATCATCACATTCAGTACAAGTCTTCGTAACTTGAGAGGCAAGTATCAGTTGGTGTGATAGAGCACTTTGCAGTCGATACAAACGCCAAGCAAGGTATGCAGCGTACACGACATGAACCTGCTGAATTTCTTAGCGTACAGTTCACTCATGGGTCCGCGATGACTCTGCTACTCATCCTTGTGTGAGGGAGTTCCACGGCGATCTCTGTTTTATGCTTTCCCAAGTTTAGGATTCCGCCGTATTGTCTATCGCTTGGTCCCGCAAGGAGGCATATGGCCAACCCAGGCCCCACAGCAGGGAAGACAAGAGCACAGCCAGCACGCAGGCTCTCACAAGCAGCAGTCCCTCCCGGCCGATAACCAAAGCTTGTTGCTGTGTAGTACCATAGTGTCGAGGTGACAATCTGTGCGACATCCAAACTCTTCCAATGGTAACGATGCTTTGTACTTTAGGGTGTACGTCAAAGCCCCCTATTTTGTGTCAAGAAAGGCTGCAGTTTGGTCTAAATATTTTAGTCAACGTACTTCGAAGCAGCCGATAGAGGTACCTGAAGAAGTATACGTTCATTATAAAGGCACCGGAAAATACTATTTTCCTGCTGGAATTTGTAATAAGGCGTTCACATTAACATTGAAGTAAAACGTTGAAGTCTGTGCGTTATAAGAGGGGCCGCTATTGCGAAACCGTCAAAATTTTAAAAGATTGGCACAGGCCAGCCTGTCACAAGAGAAAGTTGATTGTGATTTATTACCGTCGCGTCCGAACGCAAAATGGCCTAGCAGGAAAGAAATCAAATATTCCGGCGGGCTTTTCAGTTCTGCAACTTACTCATGAGGCTCAGATGCGGATCTCTCATAGAAACCTGCTCTCAAGCCACAAAAACTTGGTGCTTCAGTAATATTAAATAATTTACTGACAAGCGTACACATTAGCGGGAATCGAAATTTAAAAATTGCGCTTTTTCGTTAGAACGAACAATTACGATATGTCGCAACCTGTCATTTCTCTGATTTAGCGCCAGTCACAAACAATAAAATTTTACTGTGTACTTTTGTTCGCGAGGCTAACCGCGAGAGTGTCGTCGGTCCATTTGGAATGAAGGCAGTGTATTGTGATTCAGGTGCGTATCTTTTTTTTGGCGGCATGGTAAGGCATGATTCAAAATAAAAAGAGCACACGGAGTAATTTGGAATTTTTGCGTGTTCCCTAATGCTAGCTCCAGAAAGGAAAGATCCAGTTTTCTTCAACCGGCTTTAAATAAAGGGTTTGTAATACTGGCTCCACATGCTAAGTTTTTAACATACTAGATTCATATGAGCAATGCTGAACGTGGTGTAACTAAACTATTGAAAAATTCAGATGTTTCGTCCACTCATAAATGGGAACATCGAAATTGCTGGATGCTTGAAGAGCTAGAAAAGTCAGGTTGAGCAGCTTGAGTAGACTATATAAATCAAACCCAGGTATTCAACTTCATCTTTTTTTTTCCTTTCTTCAACTTCATTTTTTTTCGTGAGCAGCGTTTAAAAGGAGTCGGTTGAAAAAAATTAACTCAACGGTTTGCGTTATATTGATCTCTTTGGAAACCTAGCCTTAAAGCATCTATGTCACACTATCTCAGAAAAGCTCCCCCTTTCCTTTCGGGGTTGACTTTGAATTTTTAAGATCCAAACCTTGTAGGGTGATCCAGCTTCTGGTACCACGGATTCCGAGGCCAGTTTTTTCAACTCAGTCAGCGGTTTACCATGTGAAAAGCGTTGGCTGATTATTATGATGATAAGCATCGCTAATAAGATTTCGCTGGTCTGTCATCGTGTGGAGGTACCAAACCCTGTGTGGGTATTGGGACTCACGCGAAGTGGAAAAATCCCGGGAGGAGGAGGGTGGGTGAAGCCGAGACGGCACACAACTTCCCAATCTGTACACGAACGCATTATTTTGACACAAGATCGTGCTGATATCTTGGCGGGGTTATAACTTTACATCATTTCAAATTTCCCCTTCTTTGCATGCTCATCGAAACGACTGTGGATATTTTCTGTATCTAACTTAGTAATCATGTTCGCATCACAGCTCTGGGGTTCTGCAGAGACTACTCAGTGCTTCGTATCCACCATCAACTTTTTGTTTTCAGAGGTTTCGTAACACATGACTGAAGGGGATGTAATCCTTTCACAATTCTGGTTACCCGTATAGCAACCACGTTAATTGTAATATATGCATGTGTTTTCAGTGGTTCGCCGCAATTACAAAGAAAAGCCTGCCGGCTCATTAAAAACAGCGAGGAGAAAGTTGAACCGAAGTAAATGAAAAAAAATGAATGAAGGGTGGTGAACCAGCATGTTGTGGAAGCGCTAGCGGTGCGTGGGATGGGCCACTTCCACAGTGCGATTAACGCGAAAAGGGTTTTAATTTGTTCCGGATAAACAACCCACTGCGGTCGCTAATACGCACAACCCGCATCAATTGCGAGGTTCTAGCGAAGAGCCGCTGCCCTACCCGAGGCTGCCCTGACCTTTGTGTGCTTATACTACCGCCGAGGACATCAATTTGGGTGTGCGTTAACCACGAAAGAAATCTTTAACGTAGCCTGACAGGTTTTTTAGAGAAGACTATGTGACGATGATTACATGCATTTTGATGTTCGGGAAAAAAGAACTCCCTAGGCCTCACATGTCCATAAAGTGCGAGGTGTTGGATAGCGTACGTTCCGTTACGCGCGCGGTTAGCATACGGTCACTATTAAAATCGCATGCCATTCAAAACATAAGTTGGACCTCAAGCTTATACCCATTATCACTTTTACATGAATCTTGAGTAGAATAGTGAATCACTGGCCCCATTTTCAAAATGAATACATCACCTAAATCTCAAACTTTTATGCCTCATAACCCCGGTATGCCTCATAACTAGATTAGTTATAATACGCAACAGGAAATGACTTTTGATAAATGTAGGCCTTGAAATATGAGAGCTTGAGCGTAATTGTTTTCTACGTAAATTATTTGTTTCACACGCTAAAGACGAGTCGACAATGTCTACAAAGAACATAAAATTGAATATAAACGAGTTTCCTCCGCAATTTTTGTTGACTTGTGCTGCTATCAATACGGTCATTTAAGTTTTGTACGCAAGTCGCTTTCGTCAATGTTTACTTTACGTTGAATTTGTTATGTAGTATGGGTACAAAAGTTAGTAGCTGGCAGTGTTTTTACAGGCATTCATAGGTCAATAGCTTTAAAGGCGTGAATAAGAAGCAGACACTAGTCGTGCAACCGCAAGTGTAGCACGGTATTATCGAGTGCCTTCTCGCGTACAATCTTTCGCGCCACTTGCCGGAAATGTGCATACGATTTGTTGTACCTTCTGTTTACATTGTATAAGATCATTATTGCCCCCACATGTCTTTTGTTGTAGATTTTCTTTCGGGTGGAAATTATTATATTGGTTTGAAATCTTCGTTCTGTTTCTTTACCATTGCTTGTATCGGATGTGTATGCTTTGTGGGAAATTTTATTCGTTTGAACAATGATTGCGCGCACTATGCTACACAGATACGATGCGCTACATCTTCAGGGTGGAAATGTACTCGCAACGTAACTTAAGCAAAACCTAATCATTTTTAAATGAACGCACCACAAAAGCGCTGTTCGTGGCTCGATTCGAGGTGTGAGGCGGTGTCAGCGTATCAGCATGACATAGATGTCAGCATGTGCCACGAGAAGGCCGAACAAATAATTATAAAAAGGCGATTTACAGCTGGCCCATACAGCCGTTGGGCGGTGCATCTTTAACGAAAAGTACCCATGCACACAACGCCACAGAAATGACCCAGAACGAACGCTAAGAACAAAGTCGCTCATGCGTAGGTTGAAGCGATTTGCTGGAACGCGCAAACCCTTTTCCTTTGCTCAGCCGGGCAATTCTTGTGCTCGCGACTTGGCCGAGGCTGCCCCGAGAAGACAATCGACTGAAAGGTCAGCCTCTTGCGTACTTGGGTCGCCACGCAAGTGCCATTCGCGGTCATTACAACATTGTATTGCTGTGTTTTTTAGACTTTTTTGGTTTTGTTTTTCTTGTTCGTGGGTAACAGGTCTTGAGAAGTTTCTTGGTTGCCCAAATCTGCCATTGACCCTTTTCCTTTCCAGGAGACACTACTGGCTAGGGCGGCCCTTTTGCTTGCAGTCTTGGTATTTTAGCACTGCAACAGGCATTGTGTTCCAGATGCCGGCTCATAAATTGGGCATCCTCAAGAAGTTCCTGATGGGCATGCTCATCCACCGAAGCAGGACTTTTTGCTATGCCTACTCTTTTACCTTTTCATCAAAGTGCCTTGAAAATTTATTGTAACAGCACCTTCAATCGTATTCTCAGCGAGGGCTTTTACCACTGATTAAAAAAATCGCTGGCAATTATCACGAAGAATTTTTACTCGCACCCTGTCTATATCAAGTTCTAAGACCCTGTGTCCTAAAAAAAAACAACTTTTATGAGCAAACGTTTCCTTCTAGCAATCATCACCCACGCTGCACGTCGGGTATTTCCGGAAGTTGAACGAATTGCACCACTTTTTGTCGCCGTTGCATGAAAATACAAAAAAAGAGCACTGATAAATTCACAACAAAAACCCTGTACAGCTCCTAGAATTTATGTAACAGATAAGCGTGCATCACTCTTAGTTTACTGTGTCTAAAATCTGCACTCTACCAAATCTTACGGGTTACAGCGTTTGGTCCCCAGTTTGTAAATTGGTAGCCACGCTGATCTCAACGGCCCGTACATTTGGCACGCTCAAAATAAATTACAAAAAAAAACCTTTGGTTGTCTTATAAATACTTGTTTGCTCACAGTCGTATAATTAGCTGCAAACAAATTCCTTATTGGGTTTTAAATGTATCGCTTTCAAATGTTATTTTCAAAAGGTTGTTGCGCCTCTGTTTTGTTTAAAGAACAATGAAATCATATGAAAACTCCGTTAAGGTGATCGCCAGCTGGATGTTTGAATTTATTTCACTATAAACAGCGTTTTGTGTACACCATATCATGTGAAAGAGAAATTTCAAGGTATTTGAACGTTCTTTTATTCATAAATCATTTTTCAAACAACGCTCAGCTGCACTTTTGTCTTCTCCGAATAAATTTTAGGTATTCCCTTTCTCCTTCAACACACCCTTTTGCGTGGATTAAAAACATACCACGTATGTTAATAAGCTAATCTGTTTCAGTCTTAGAGTTAGGCTTTCTTGAAGAAAGCTGTATGACAAACACACAAGAAATATAAAGCAGGACTTCTTCCTTTATTACCACCGATTTGTTCGACGCCAATTCCGGTAGACGAAGCCTTTAAAATGAAAGTCGCACATCTTTGCCTAAAAAACCATCGTAGCTCAGGCCCCGTTGTGGTAAACTTTTAAACGTGCAGTACATACGGTAGATT
Organism: Haemaphysalis longicornis; assembly: GCA_013339765.2. Lineage (NCBI taxonomy): Eukaryota > Metazoa > Arthropoda > Arachnida > Ixodida > Ixodidae > Haemaphysalis > Haemaphysalis longicornis. Next base: position 104,274,697 of record CM023458.1, on the reverse strand, counting down.
TTTTTTATATAGCTGCACCGTCACCTTTATATCATATTCATCACTCATGTCACCCTTTACCTACTCCCTTTCCTCTTTGCATTTTCTGCACACAGAGTAGCATGCCAGAGCCTAATTGGTCTGGTCGACCTCTCTTTCCCTTCCATTTAAAAAAAGTGCCCTCTGTATTTCGGACACTTTAAATATATGAATAGTCGTACGGACACACAATCCAGGCGTAACAGTTGGGATCTAATTTCATTGCTTCTGTTTATTTGCATAACCTGTACTCTACAATGTGGAGAATACGTTCATATAATGATCTTTTTTACATATTATGTTTTATAGAGGAGTTAACAAGCACACTGAATATGCTCTAGAAGTGTGCTTCAAGCGTGAGGTCTGGGTCTTGCATTGGCGATTCCCATTTCGTCACTAACTACGCCGGAATATTTAACGTCGGACTGTCCTGATTGATCATTTTACACTGTTTAACAACGCACGCCAGTAAAGTTTCACTTTGTGTACACTTATTCTCACAGGAGAGGTATATTGCGGGTGGAATGCATTCGTTTCTTGGGATGAGCGATTGTTTACTATAGCTGCTTAAAATTATTGCTTTGGAAAGCTTGGTCGGAACTGGTCAGAATATATATCGCCGACAGTTTCTTCCAGTCACAGCCAACGAAACTTACAATGACTGCGATTCGTACCGCCGTCAAAGACAGATGAGGGCGCATAACTTTACGCTTCTTGGGGTTTTCTTTCGGACTATTGCCCTCGAAAATCAATCGGCGTTGAGCCGTTCTACGTCTGAAGAAGCCTAAGTGATTCTTGTAGCGTACATCTTCAACGATCGCCGCCTCAGTTCTCCATGTGGGGCATCATTAGGCACGTCTAGATTCCCCTGCACAGCCCCCAAGGGACGACTAACTCGATCCGCAGACAGTATCGATTGCATTTTTCTTCTCCTTGACGATCCCTCCACATTCTGTTTAAAGACACGGTCGTCCCTTCGGGGACGAATTTTTATCGTGCTTTTCAAACAGCCTGTGTTTTGTCTGAACAGCTGTAAAGTCGACCCGCGTGTTATCGATTGTGCACTATTAAATTTATTTTTGTCCTGCTCATGTGTTTTCTTATATCTAAAAATGAATCCACACCATGGCTTTATGTAGCCACGCCTTTATGTGCCTATCAGGTGCGCATTATTTAGCATACGTGCTTCGGCCACAGTGGCTGCAAAGCTCCTTGAAAGTAACTTTGACACATATATCTAAACGCACACTTTTAAGACATTGCGTTATGCTAAACGCAGCTCAAAAATGACTTGAAATTTTTCTATGCCGGTAAACAGGTCTCTAGGTGCTTTCAGAAAACATCAGGTAAGTAGAGAAAATGATAGTAAATTAGAAAAGCATCTCAAAAGCTGACTGTAGGTTCGTATTACTGAATTTATGAGTGCACAGTTTAGTGCAAGCATGTTTGGCCTAAATTAGCATATCATTTCTTTTTTTTCTAGCAATTGGTTCTCTGCGGCGTTATATTTTCTCTCCGTTATCGGCGATAAGAGACGGCGAGAACGATAGGAAGAATACGTCACAGTTTCAACCTTTACAGATCGGGTGCCTTTCTTTGCCCGTTGTGATGTACACGTTTAGACTACATTGTAGAGACTGGTCTAAAAGCTTGTAGAACCAGCGAAATTATATACGCTACAAAGAGGAAGGTAACTTTCTTACTTTCAAGGTACAAAAGAAAGATGATTGACCCTAAACGCTATCCATAAGATTGTAGATTTAATCCGGTTAAAATAACAAATGAAATAGTGTTACAGAACAATGGAAAAAAGTGGTGCGAATAGCTATTTAAGAACAGATTATTTACGATCTTTGTGACTTGACTGCAGCCCAAATTAGTGCGGGAAACAAAATAAAATTGCTTATATGGGCCTAATCAAATAGGCAAGACCAACACTTTTATCCCAGCCAACGAACACTGGGCTGCCCATTTCACGGTGTCTATGTGATGCGCTGGAATTTCTTTGAAGCCGTACCATCATCCTAATAGTGCGTCCGTATGAAATGCTGCGCGTCATTGCAAATTTGCACCGTTCATCGGCGAAGAGAAAGTGACATAACAACCCGAAACGACAGAGCGCGTGCGAACAAAGGTGACGGAAACCCGAGGTGGCAGCTGTTGGGCTCACTTCGCTCTGCTCCCTGGTTAGCTACAACCAGAAAGCGGCGGCTGTTCGCCTCCCCCACTGTGCGACGCGTCCGTTGCCCGGCATCCCAGCGTGGAAAGGGTGCAGGCGTGCAGGGCTGAGTAGGCGCAAAAGTGGATGGGACGGAAATGACGCTGACAAAATGCCAATACTGGGGTCTAATGACAGGAATGACAGGCAGCCAATTGTCTTGTCGAAGTGAAATACCGTGACCACGGCTATTAGGAAAACACGGAGCCTGTTTGAAGAAACTCAGTGTTATCGGCTTTTAAAAGCCGTAGCCAGGAGTGTGCATCGCGCCGAGTGCAAATTTTGTGCTAAACAACCCAGCCTGCAGAGATAAAACTTCCCACGGTTATCAAGTTATTTGACCAATACAGAGGTATTCAATTTATTTAAGAATAGGTTACATCGCACACGAGTTATAATGGCTAGTTGTAACATTCTTCTTCCTTGAAGCCTATTTTAAGAGCGCAGGTTGGAATTCCAAATTGATTATCACTCTATTGTAAAACAATCAAAAACTGGATGAAACAACGCGTAATAACAAAGATTTCCTCTCGGTCAATTGCTCTAGAGTTTTTCTGCGGTAGAGGGCGACTACATCAGACCGAGGGCAACAGATGGTATACGAGAAAGTTACCTTAAATGCAAAACATATTTTCTTCAACGACCGCGACGCTATGACACCCTGATGAGTTCGCCGCATCAAGCTTTGGTTTGATAAGTGATGCTCATGATGGAAAAAACGGCGCAAAGACGACGAACTAGAAAAAAAGAACAAGACAGGACACGCGCTGACTAACAACTGAATTTTTAATACACAAGAAAATACATATATACACTTACGAACATAAGCATATAGCGCATTCCTCCGCGCATACTGATAGAAAAATTAGAACGCCTACCTCCCCGCGAGGGGAACCCTGTGTAGATGCGATGCATCGTGGGGTTCACAGATGGTGTTTCCGTTGGATTGATTATTTGGGAAATCGCGTGAAACGTGTCGGAAAGCGGTATGATTATTATGTTTTTGATTATTATTATGTTTTATTGGCCAATCTTGGTCAATCTCTCTAAGTTGTATGCTTGGGGGCTTCGCTGTCTGCAACGACCTTTATGCATCATGTTGCTAGTAGGGGAGCTTCTTTCTTTAATTGCAAGATGTTAATCATTGCCCCATCATGCGTTGTATCAGCATCTTGACGTAGTTGAATGAGTTCAAGGGGGATATAAGGCGCGTCCGTAGCATTTGATTCTGGCTCGGTTTGTGGGCTCAGTGGAAGAGCACCATGTACCCCTCGCGTTCCTCCACAGGGTCCGTGGGATCCAAAACTGGGCGCCGCTAACTATTATTTTTTTATAGTGTAAGGGTGGAGGGGTGTGGAGGACACCACGCCGTATTGCAGGACAAGGCGAGTGAAGAGATGCATAGTCGCATCTAAAAAAAAACACCGAAAGAAAGAAAATACTAGCGTATTAGTCAGCGCTTGCCGCGTCTGCTACTTTTTTCTAGTTCGGCGTCTTTGCGCTGTTTTTTTCATCATGAGGAAGTACCAACTAGCCCAATTGACAGTGATGCGCCAAATACAGCGAAAGAAATGAAGGGCAGATACATCGGGTACGGCAGCTATTTGCTGCTGTAAAACAGGGCGCTAATGAAGCAGCGTAAGCCTAGCAATGACACAAAAAAAAAGATGCACGCGCTGTTGGGCAATGCTTGAGAATTTACAGAGTCGCGAGTGCAGCGGTGACACAGAAACCCAGATGCTTGGTCGCGAAACCTTTGGAGACGGCGAGGTCACCGTGCTTGCGCTTTCGCAAAGCGGTGTGTCACCGCTAAAGCACAGTGAACAAAGTGAAGACGGAGCAGTATACGCAGGCGTAGTCTTGGTGTTACCCGGAGGCACGGCAATTACCAGCAAACCAGGCGGGTATGCGTGTAGCGTACCCGCACTAACTGCAGCTTCTGCTGAGCTTCTGTACCATCATCGTACGCACAATGCCACCCTATCTCTTCTGCGCCGCTTAACCGAAAATGCATTCAATTTCATTTTAGGTGTTCTGCCTATTCAACTTAGGAGGGATACATTGGCGTCTTCGGACTTTTTTTGGTCATGGTACGTGGTAGGAAAACTGGCATTGCTCCTTCGCTCATGGCACTGTCTGAAAGTGTGATGTGAATATCCCAAAACAGTGAATTACATGAAGCCAGAAAAGGCAGAGGGATTACGAGAGAGGGGTTATTTTAATCTTTGAGGTCTGACGTTTTTACGCGTGATCCGCTGATGGACGTAGAATGAGTGCGACGTTCTCTGGCACATCGTAAAGTCAAGTTGGAGATTACCTAGCTTTACCTAACCGTAAAACGTTTGGCCTAGCAGCATACTTTGGTGCCTTACTTCCTTAATCGATTTCCATGAGAAAAACAATTATTGTACTCATCGAACCTGATGATGTGGGTACCGGTATACTTTGTAAGACCTTAACAAGTAAACGAGGTGCAGCTGCTGCTGTTGTGAAAATGGGCGCAAACTGCGGGTCAGCAGCACACACCGACTTTTATGCTGAATCACGCATTGCGCTATGTGCCGAAACGTGCTCCCAGCAATCAACGAATCAATAAATAATTTCATTTAGCGCGAGATAACTGTAAAGGAGGACCACATATGCGTTGTTAGGATTGAACCAAACCACGGCTTCACTACTGCTCTGTTGAACCGACAAGTTTGGGTTAATTTTCGATACTCCTCAGATGAACAGACACTTTCATGGTGAACTTTCAAAAAATTCTGCTATTTTGGCCCTTGCCAATTGAAGAGCGGTGGTTTCTCCTTGGAGTGGGCCCAAATTGGGGAGGAGAGAAACCTTCACGTGTTCATGCTTGAACCAAGACGCAGCTTTACTACTTTTCACTGCAGTCGGACAAGTGTACGCCGTACCTTTGAAACAATGTCATGAGAACTCCAATTTTGTAGCCTAAATATGCGTGAAGCAAAGCCATTATTTTTTGCCGACGGAATTCGTGAAGTCAAGGGCACGTTATAAAGAAAATATGTTTAACCGCCGACAGTCAGCTGTTTATTGACTTAATATAGAGACAAATAAATATTTATGGTTCTACTAGTTCCGAGTGCACAAATATCGAATTTACACCTCAACACTCTTACAGTGAATCGATTCTTGTTGGTGATTTTATAGTCAAAGCTTGTCCTGCTCGGACTCATTAAAACGCGCCTTTTACTATGTGAAGGACGCAGCGTTGAGTTGTATTGTAGCGTGAGATACACTGGCCGAGGTTGAGTAGTTTCGCGCGGCTCCTGGAAAGACGTGCTGAGCATGCGCGAGGAGCAGTGACGCCACACGTCGCACAAAATGTTGCTCGTGCCCGGCGTCTTTCACACACTCCACGCACTCAGCGTCTTCACCGACCTCCGTTCCGCCCGTGGTAGCCCGGTCCACTTGATGAGCGTACGAGGAATGACCGGGTGTGGAACCGATGGCTCGTGCGTCGCAGCAACACCAGCCGTGCACCTGTGGAACCAGCTTAGTTCTGGGGTGATTGGTGAATCTGCGCCGGAGCCGCTTGATAAATATACATGTGTCACATAATGCGTATACCGTGTGTGTGTGTCATTGAAGCAGCGGTAAGCATGATAATCAAGCTAATCCTGGACAGGCAGGAAAGCTAAGAATAACCAGCTGAACCTTAGCTCACGCTCCGTATATCCTGTCATAGCCGAGCTAAGCCAGTGCTAATTTTTATTACTATGTAGGGGTTATTCTTGCAATTATGTTGGGCGTAAGAGGGGGCTCAAGCCGCAAAAAAAGACAGCTTTCTTCCTCCCGTCCCCTCTCGTATTGTATTTTTTACAGTCGGCAAAAGGTCTATAACGCTCGAGCGGAGTGCTCCGGACTGCGCGAGAGCCGCCTAGTGATCACGCGTCGTTTGAGACTAGTAGAATGTGCGCATGCGCGGACCGTATCAGCGCGATGGCTGCGTCCCTCTTCGCTGTGCCGATCGTCTTGGCTTGACCCCAATAATCGCTGCATGCCTGCGCTGCCGGGCCGGAAACAAAAGCTGAGACTTCCCGCCTTAGCGCACGATATGCGAGTTTTTGATCTGCATTAGCTTTGGCACACAACTGTTCATTGCGTCATCGTTCTGCGAATATACGTTGGAGGAGTACCCGGGGAGCCACTATCCGGCATGTGCGTTCGGCTTTGCACGTCGGTGCTAAAGGCCTAACGCCACAATACTTATTGCACTGTGCAAGCGATCACGGACCGACATCTGGTCACTCTAGGAAGCCGGCAGCGACGCGTTTTCGGCAATTTTTGTTCGTTTTCTCGAATACAGAAAAAAAATTGCGCCCACCTCCCCTCGCGGGAACCCTGGTGTGATGCGACGCTGAAGGGGGTTCGATTGTGCGTTTCCGTTGGGTCGATTACTCGAATTGCATGAGCAATCGTCGGGTAATGCGAGAGAGAGAGAGAGAGAGCAAGCGTAGCGTGGACGACCGTCGACTGAGAGACCGGCCGGAGCGCGGCACCGCGGAGAGAGAGGGCGCTGCACATGCGCACAGCGCGCTTGCGCCGCGCGCAGCGTCGCCCACCGGCGGAGTGAGAGAGCGCGCCGCACTGCCCGCGCCACAGATGTTGGGGGAGAGGGCGCGCTATCACGGCAATAGGAGGAGGGGCGCAGCGGTGCGGACAACAACAACGGACGCACGCAGGAAGGACAGGGCCGCCGACAAGAGATGCTCTCAGCGTCGCATCTAAAACAGAAACTCCTGTTTAAATTGCAAAGGGCGCCGCGACAATCATGCGCTGCACGTAAATAAACGCAGCGAACAGTGTACTACAATCGCTAATCTGCGCTGTGTTTTCCCGGCCTGGCAGCGCAGGCAGCGCTTATAACGGCGAAAGAAGGTACGAGCCTAGACGACGGGCACAGCGACAAAAAAACCAGTCATCGCGCTGATGAGGGTCGCGCATGCACACATTCTACCGGTCTCAAACCAGGCGTCACCAAAAGATATCTCTTGCGCAGTCAAGAGCACTCCGCTCGCGCGTTGTAGAAAACCCTTTTGCCGACTCTACTGTGCAGAGAGAAACTGATCTTATCTTGTCTATCCTAGTATTTTTTTGTATGTTCACATCATGTTCACTTGTTGATCCGTCGGAAAAGGTATTTGAACTTAAGCCGTGTAAAGAAGGAAACTCCAATAATGAGGTCAGATAAACTACCTACCTGACGCTTGGTCTCATTCAGTACTTTTGTTTTTGCCATCAATTCTCAGATGGCCCTATGTTTCCAGTTTGATCAGATTAGCCAAGCAGGACATCATGAAAGCTGCATTTTTCGTTAAATGTAAACCATGAAGTTGTTAGTATGCTCAGTTCTAGCGTAATTACACTAGATTACAGAAAGATGCGCGGCTTCTGGCCGTCAACATAGCTGATTCATTCCCTTTTGTGCTACTGTTGCCTCGTGCTTGCAATGCAAATGTAGGAGAGAAATTTCGAAGAGGACCGCTTAATTAGGCATTTATCACTGGGGCGTTTTCTTGCCAGAACAAGCAAAAGAGAGCTGCTATTGCTGCCTTTTCCATTCCGAACGCAAAATGAAAGACTACCTCATTAGCGTAGTTCACACTGAACGCCTCGCCCTGGATTAGACCAGTCAGACAAGACAGAAATAACCGAAGAAGGGAAAAATTCACGTAGTTAAAACGTTCAAGCTTGGCTGTGCGCTCGAAAATTGGGTAGTTTATTTCGCAAGTTGGATACAGTAGGCAAAATCTAGATACTTGCTTAGAGAGCAGTACGAACTTAGATATATAAATAAACCTCAGCTCTGGTGGGCCGTGACTTTCCAGCTTGAGCTGCAAGGAGGCGAAAGATTTAGAGTGTGCCTGGTTTGCTTTAAGCGGAGGTACTCATTAGTGCAAGCACGCGGTTCTTACAGCGTTGAGACACACGATCGCGCTAAATTTAACTGACAATTGTCATTGAATATTTTCTTGATTCACTATTGTATGTCAAAGCGTCCATAAAAATACGCGCTGACAGCATACAAACATCAATTCATGTATGGGCTGCTTTGTGGTATCCCTCTGCTAGAATAACCGCACCGACTATCCGGTACGTGCGAACCGGTACTTAAATCATTACGCACTATGAGAAGAAAACTGATTACTTTTAAAATGGACTCACTTCGCGACTTACGATCTAAAAGCAGGACTCAAAGGTAACATAGTAGGTTTGGGCTAAATACTACGTAATCCACGTGTTGAGCCATACGACTTGCCATACCACGTTATATTTAGTGTACTTCGAGCAGCAGGTATCGGTTAACGATGTTAGGCATCAAGCGTGGCGTTATGCGTAACGGCGTGCCGTTACATGTCCAGTCGCCCCCGTACCTCTTCGGGGAATCAAGGGGTCCAAAAGAAGTTATAAACTACAAAATGAGGCTTGATTCACGAACGAGGCTTCGGGAATGAAGCTTCAACCTATTCACGCCAAATCCTCAGAGGTAGAGCTAGTTCTTGTGGCTGAAAATTTGATATATTTTCAAGCTTGCCGGAAGGCGGTGTAAAAAGCACATGCCTTCATGTCATGTTGTTTTTTTTTGGTACTTTTGTTTCCGATATAAATAAGGCCACACTTCTTATCCCTAATATGTCCGGAAAGAGAGCAGTGGTACTGTCCCATCGTGGCTACACGTGGAAGTTTTGCGCTGAGGTTATGAACCGTGTAGAAGAACTGCCCAGCAGTTTATTGACAGGGAATGAAAGCTACAGCGAGAGAGTTGATATGACACCGTTGTTTGTAAAATGGGATGTTGCCTTTAGCTTTAAGTTCTTTTTGCGGCTATGCGTTTGAGACGTTATGCAGGTACGTAGCGTTTCCTGTAAAAAATAGACTCACATCGCTAACACTACACAAGCCATGCTTAACGAGTGTACGTTACAAGGATCAAATGCTTGAGTAAGAGGCAACAATAATAAAAAGGTTGAAAGATGCATCACTCAGCTGCGTAAATTATAAGAATATTTAACTTATAATATTATATTTGAATAATTGGTTTGTTATTTACAGCAAAGGTATAAGTGTGGCGTGCTGCTGGATAGTCTGCGGGGGAATTGCTTTGTACTTCCCTTCTTGCCTTCACACTCACTGATGGTGCGGTCAGCCGAACTATAGCAGGCTTATCGGTGGGCGAGTAACAATACATAAAAAGAACACGAAGCGAAAGGCCACTGCTACTGCAAATATTGGTGGGTGAAGCCAAAATTTTAGAGGACGCCTATACATTTTTGAGAAGCTGAAACGCACTCCAACTGAAGGCTGTAGAGAATACGTTCATTTTACACATATGCCTGTATTAAATTTGCAAACTGTCTCCTTTGGCGCCAAGGGGCGTTGAAGGGGCAGCAGTGCTTTTGGTGTGTGTGGTGGTACGGCGCGCAGGTTACAGTGGCTTGATGGTGACAGCTGCGCCGCATGGTGAGGCCAAGACCACCCGCATACCCATTCCAGCTGCGCCGTTCGCAGTTCGGCTGCATGTTTACAATGATGACACACTTCTATGGAGCTCCATCACGTGTAGAAAGCAATGTAGATATAAGACTGGCGCATACACTCATGTCCAGTCACATGAAGCGTCTTAGCCGATGTTGAAATTCGGCCATCGCATTCCTACGTTCATAGACAGTAGGAATTTGACGTTCTTTTGAAAGCTACAGAAAATACCTGTGTGGACACCAGCGCTGTTCCCTCAGTGACCATTCAGTGCTTTTATAGCAAAAAGTTCTCTGCGTATTCATGGTGGGTAAGGACGGTTATATTTGGGACAAATGCGTATATTGTGACAAAAGCAATTGTCTTGTCGACAAAATGAAAATTTCCCCATAAGGTGCCTCTGTACGGGGATCGGTCAACGTGGTAAACTAGAATTTCACTGGCAAGTTAGGCGCTGTGCCTCTGTCTTTTTGTCCTTGCTTATCTTGCGCAGTTTGGTACATCTTGCAGTTGTGGAGCACCTCTTCATTCACCGCCTTTTTTCATAGCCCCAAATACTGTGGAAATTTTCAAGGCATCACGAGCTGTAGTTTCGGTGGACAGAACCTGGCTGGTTACACAATAGCAATGCTAAATCTAACGTTTTAGTGGGGGCACTTCCAAAACTACTTCACCTCATCTGGAATACACAGCCCTCCTCACCGAATTTCACTGCATGTTTAAATAGTTTTTTTTTTCAGATAAGATCAACTACATGTAATGTTCAGGTTGAGAAGGATACAGTAAAGGGATATTGCCCAGAAGTCATTTTTATGACAAGACCTTCAATTTGTCTCTAATTGGTTATATACAGGATACGACGAAGTTGAACTAGCGCGTAGGGCTAGAGGGACACGAGATAGGCGTCAAAGACGAATCAGGATGCATGGCGGTCGCCTTCTGTGGAAGGTGAGGCATGAATTTGATTTGAAAATCTAAGCAAAGGGATTCGTCGGGGTATTTAAGTTCGCTTCTGTGCTTTGCAGCCTGGCGATATTTATTAACAACTTGTTCATTGCTAGCTCGTATTTGCTTCTCTTTCTTCCATTTTGTTTCTTCGTCCTTTCACACGAATACCTTTGACTCGCTTTTTTTCCTACACCCTATTTTCGTCGGTCCTTCGTTTTAGTTCTTCGTCTTACTGCTCAAATTACGTCAGCAAGAACACTGTCACTCGCCACGGCCTCGCTAGAATCAGAGTACTGCGCAGCTGCTGTGCACGTGCTCTACGCACGTGCCATCACATTCAACTGTCCCGCTGCAAGCACTATTTTTAAAAGTTTGCGCTTCCAATTCACCGCTGTGTGAATTTTGTGGAGCGGGACACAAAACCGTCAAAGGTGCCGTTCACGGGAGAATGCCCCAAGTGGGCGTAGGATACGAAGAAAGGAACAAAAATAACGACGAAAATTTTTGATTGGACTGCTCGCAACGTGCTGCGATAGCTCAGGCGGTAGAGAATCGGAGTGAGACTGTGGAGGCGCGGGTTGAAATTCAAATTTATGTCCGATTTGTGTTTTATTAATTTACTCCCTACAGCGGCGGCCATGTCCCTGTGCCGACAACAATAACGGCGCTTTTTTGCAGAACAGGGCCCATAAATCTTTCGCCCTAATTGTTTGTGCGGGAGAATTTTCCTAATAAAAATTAACTGTTAAGCCTAAGCTTGTCCTTAGCTTCAAAGCAATGCTCAGGCGTCCAAATCCTCGGTTTTCTCAATATGAAAGGGCAGGTTCTCCACCTCCATTTTTCAAACAAATACGAATGGAACTTATATATAGAAAACAGTGGAGAGCCTTGAACCGGCTTACACATGCGGCGAGGATGAATGTCCTCTCATTGCGCTTGACTCTGACACGCAGTTTTATGGTTTTTTTTAATTTTGCAAGCTCTGCAGAAACGTACCACAGGGTCTGTAGTATATAATGTATTGTCAGTTTACATTTTACTTAGTTTCAGCATTTCAAGCAGTTTAGATGACTATTTCTTGTATAGCACTCGTGCACCACGCGTACCAAATTTTCACAATGTCTCATGTCTAGCAATAGCATTTTAGACGGAAAAGCGTTCACAGATGTCTGGTCGTGCTCCTGACCGCTGTGCTTGTTCGCCCAGACCAAAAAAGTGCCTCCTGCACCCTAGTTTTACGCTGTACGATAAAGGTTCGTTTGATTTAGTTCCTTACTACCTAAAATAACTTCGCTGACAATTCTCCGATTGGCCTTAGATTTTCCTACTAGCGTACAAGTGAGTGGCGCGTCACATGTGCGCTCGTGTGGAGCGACCTGACTTGGAGCTTGGTACAGTGTACAAGCTAACAAGCTAAAGAACGGGCCATTCTTCCATTCACAAGCGTGTCGTGGCTTAGTTTCAACTGAGCGAGCGAAATGAGACGACACGTCGGCGGCCGGTGCATGGAATAAACGCTGGGCCGACTGACGCTGTTCGAAGGTCGCTGAGCCGTGCAGTAGCGCCGTCAAAAAAGCCTTTTTTTTACTTCATACAAACGCCATCGAAAACTGGCGAGGATGCAGAGAGGAGGACAGCATTTTTGAATTGGTTTTTCTTCTTAATAAAGTCCCGTAAACTTAGCGAGAGCAGTCTAAACATGGCCTACATACTCCACACTACAATTTCTGCTCGTAATGCCGCAAAGTTTCCAAATCACTACAGTGTCTCTTTAATTAAAGAGCCTCAGGTGGTGAAAATATTTGGGAACCCTTGACGACGGCGCGCCTCATCGCCGCCCGTGTAGTTCCGGCGCATCAGAATCAGAATCAGAATCAATCAATCAATCAATCAATCAATCAATCAATCAATCAATCAATCAATCAATCAATCAATCAATCATCAATCAATCAATCAATCAATCAATCAATCAATCTATCAATCAATAAATCAATCAATCAATCAATGCAAAACAAACAAACCAGTTATCCATCTATCAAACACCAAAGAAGTAACAGCAGGAAGCTCCACAATTTACTGACTCACGTAATAAAACTAAACGCTGTTTGACGTTCTCTACTCTACAATGGCACCGAACGCTTTCAACCGTACTTCCTTATCTGGGCACAGTTGGGCACATCAACATGAAACATTTTTACGCCATTTTCTAAATACCTGCTGATGAGTTTACCCCAATTTGGCAAGCAATTCTTAGTGCTACAAGAAAACGGAGAGAATTTAAAGTTTATCTGATGAACAAAAACAATAACAACAGTGCCTACGCGTGTTTCGCTGCCTCAAAAGCTTATCGGCCATCTCCCTTACAAAACTACATAAGCGCGGTAGTGTTATAAATGCCAGCCGACAGAAAACATTCATTATGAACCTGTGGCAGTACAAAATACGTAACACAATCATAATACCTGAACCTTAATGTGAAGTTTAACTTGTAGTGTATTAGCGGGGTAGAACAGATACGCCCCAGAAGCACTAACAACGCCACATAGTATGAACAGGACGCACAAAACTAAGATGTCACACTTTGGATAAGGTTTAAACCAAGTTTATTAAACAAGTTAGGCAGACTTCTGGAAATACGGCGGCTGAAACCGCTTCCATGACCTGCTAATTGATGTAAGTAAATATGTCAAGTGGCAACAAACAGCGACACTAGCCAAACACGACACTGTTAAAGGCAAGTATGGCAAATTGTCGTAACACGTTTTGATAACTGCGATCTCAGCTCGCTATAGCCTCTGCTTAGCCCATTATCGCAAAACCACACAAAAAAACCTAGAACCAACAGGAAAATTTACCCGCTGTACTTCCTGAAAGTTAATAGCCACACTTCCGCAGTGTTGTCTTCTCTTTATTTGCTACACTGCTTCTTCATTCATCGTAGTTTTACTGAACAAGAACATTGTACCCTAAACAAGTTAGGGCACTTGAACATCCCAGAAAATTTAAGACACAACATCCTTGAAGTAACGTTTGTAGGATACCAAGGACAGAGTAGCGACGTCTTGGAGGCAAATATATAGGTCTTTTGGGCAAAGGTAATTTTGCTATATACATAGTGCGCATCTATCTTTACTTGTACACTGTCCAGTTTCAGCAATATGTATATGTATTTCATTTGGTGGGAGAGACAACAGCCTAGGGTCTGGAACGTTAAGCACACATAGCATACACTTACAGTTGGACGGGCCCGATAACATTTACGAGTCACACCATTAGGGGAAACATTAGGAAAAAGAAGATGAACATACATCCTTCTATGACAGTCGAAGCACCGTGTGGCAAAGTCTTCAGCAGCACGAAAATTGCAGGTCACGAGGAGCGCGACGTTGATTTTCTCCTTGTACGTGATGGCCGCACGAGAGAAGATGGAGCAACACATTGGTTCCGCACACACTTTTTGCACGTTGGTTTTAAATCAAACAGACACTACGGTTCCCGAAGCAGTTCGGTTGCTTTGTTTCATGCAGTCACTGGTGCAAAGCTCGTCATTTTGCTGTGGTGCACGAAAACATTGTGTTTTTTTTTACCGGGAGAGCGATGTTGCAAGATGTTTTTATCTTTTACAAAGGAACGCTTCATGTTTAAAACAATACGTTTACATTTAAAATAAAGTTTTAGTGAAACTAGTACAGACTCATCAACATTCTCTTAACAGTTTTTGACACTGTGTTTGGCTGTGTTTCTGTTGAGCAGAGATCTTAGAAGCAACAGTGCCCAAAGACACATGCAATTGAATACACTGCATAGCTATTCTCGCGAGTACTGGAACACTGAACTTGAAACAGGCCATTAAATACCGTTCGAATTCTTTGGAAATATGTCACAAAATCACACGGGTCCCACACCAGTGTCACGTACTCAAAACAATAAATATGAACGTAGAGCTTTGAAACCAAGGGTTTAATGTTAAATGGGTCTGCCATTCCATTGTAGTAAAGAAAACATGCTTGTTCGCTTGTATTCTCACTTGAGAATCCCATCCAAAGAATTCGCTGCTCGTCGCTACAAAAAATCCTAACTTTGATTCCGAATTCCTTACTCCGAATGAGCGTTTTCTGTGTTCTGAAAAAACATACGAGTTAGAGCTTTCACTAAGTATTTCAGAAACATATAGTTCCAACCAACCCTTAAAAGTCAGTGGCAATGGCGTTGTAAGCATATAATTTGTTCCATAATATTAAGCCAAATATTTGTTAATTGCTACGAAGGACCAAGTAATCCATTTATTTTTTGAATTAGCTTTCTTGTTTTTCTGTATTTACGTCCATTGACTGATCGTAGTAAACCTTACCCCGCGGTCAGTTATCGGTGGTGGACCCACACGTGACATAAGCGCGCAACTTGAGGGACTGCTCAACTTAGCAGGCGGAACACGTTCAATTTTCCTTTCCCTTTTTTGATCGAACAAACCTTTCATTCTCCCATTGTCCCTCCCTTTTTTTTCTCTCTCCATTTGAGAACAGTAAGGATATCCCATATTCATACTAAAAGCAAAAAAATTGTTAGCAAAACTATTAGGCAGCATGGTTGATTATTTTTATGTCGAAGAAAAGAAACAGAAGCGCTTCTGAACGTTACACGGACGATGCGAGATTTGATTTCAGTGAGCAACGAAAAACACTCGCGAGATTATCCCAGCATGTATTCCCTAAATTCTCTCACTGGATACAGGCTGCTTTCAGTCATCAAAACACCAAAATCCAGTCTTGTGGCCTTCGACTTCGTACAGAAGCCTTACCACAGCAATACACAATACTACGACTGGAACAAAGGGCAGGGTACTTTTTTGGCGCGTATCATTCCCATTGAAACCGGTTTAAAGACTATCCTCTTTTCCCCAAGGGGAAGCGTAGAGGAGAACTGCAACCATGGAGAGTAGCCACAGCATGGTAAAATAAGCACAAATACGTTGTTACAAAATATCGTTGGTTCTAGCTACCCTGGTACGTTTTTAAAAGACGTACCGGCCAGCTTGTCGGTTCAGCGTTCCTTGCCGGCAATCTCCACGCCCGATATTCTGTGCTGAGGCGAACGGCCATCCTACAGACACATTTTGACATGTTACACTAAGCAACAATCGACATATTTTTGCACCGGTGAGCCCCTAAATATTTTTTTGTTCGGCACACACTCGATTCAGTTCCCTTTATATGTAGCTGAGGCTCACGCGCACACACAGACACGCACATACACGCTCCCCCGCGTCGTGTTAGAGGATGTCATTGGTAATCTTGGCGCTCTTCGTACCCGAGTTGGCGAGTGTTTCCCGTTCAGCGGCGTCCACGTATTCGTTTCGCGTCCGCGTGGGGCAAGATCCCGTGACGGTGGAGTTCTTCCGGTAGCAGAAGATGACCTTACGGAAGCTCTTGCGGAAGTTGTCGGAGAGGAAGGCGTACAGGAACGGGTTTACACAAGAATTGGTGTAGGCAAGGATCTGGGACGCGATCTGCACGACGATCCTGGGTGGGTTCATTGGTAGTCCGTACAGGTCGACGCTCTTCAGCACCAGCACCACCTGAAATACAAAAAATTGGAGCATAAAAAATTGACCAAAAACACAAAATTCGGGGTTCTTTTTAGCAAGCAGCACACAGAAAGTTAAGAAACTCGTTTCTAGAACATTCCTATGAATCATGGGTCTGACCCTAAAACTAAATAAGCAGCATGGCCATTGTTTAGTTTTGTCCATGGAAACATAACTCCGCCTACCTTGCTTCCTAGCCTCTTCTATTGGCGCCGCATGGCTATTTTTGTCTGCACATGATTGTAGTTATAGGAAATTCGATAGCTGCTTCTCAGAATTTCAGACCTCGAATATGGTGCCTCAATGAAAATATTCTCTTGATATTCATTTTATGGGACCATCAACATAAGAATTTACTTCCTTCGGCAAAAGTAGAACTTTCACAGAAAGTGTCTTCAAGACTGACCCGCTCATTTTATAAAAAAAACAGCGAGCATTTTACCAGCGAATAAAATCGTATTTTTTCAATATAAAAGTACAAATAATTAAAAAAAATAAATAGCCGTAAGTTCGCCTGACATATACTTTCTCACTGTATGAAAACTTTAGGCATAATAATGCCAGGAAATGTAGGCTGACATTAACTGGATTACCCAAGGCTAACAAATACAATTAGAGTATGCCAGGAATGACAATATTTCCTAGGTAGTTGGCGAGTCTTAGTTAATTGTTAACCTGCTAACGTCTTAACTAAGTTAACTTGTTTACACAGTTAACCTGTCAGATTGCAAGTCCCCTCAGTCTCCAAACAGCATGTTAAGGACTGAAGCCAAGAACTATACTGAAAACTGTTTCCAGGAATAACGTGTTCAATTACAATCGTAATTGGAACTCAGCATGCACAATGAACCAACTCGTCAGTAAGTAGCCGCAGTAAGCGTCAAATGTTTTACTGCACACCCTATTACAAGTCTAACCACTGGCCAACAAGCCATTTCAATTATCTTAAACAAAATAAATGATAACTACCAAAATTCGGAAAATTTCTGTACGCTCTGGTTCATGTAACTTCAATAACAAGAGGCTAGTTGGTTTTCCCCAACAATCTTTAGAAACCCAACTCTTCTTGTGACCTGAACTGGTTGGCCACATTTGTTACCACGGGAGAAGGACATATTATCCGAAATGGTTCGTACTCTGCGTAATTTTGCTCAGCCTCCAGAAAACACAAAACAAAATAAAATAAAGCTTTATAACGTTGTAGTTATCAAAATTTGTTGGTTTTGCGTTAGTGAACCAGTGCTTCGAGACATCTGATCACGAAATCGTACTGGCACGACTTATGAAGCATTCCTGTTTGCCAGAAATGATCGTTCAGTGACTGGTTCTTGCTCTTTCGAACCGATTTAGTTTACATGGCAAAAATTTCAAGTATCATTCCTGGCAGCTATTCTGTTAGTACCACCAAATCCATTAGGTTTGAGCACGTTTCCGTATAATAAAAGGTTTCGCAGATGTCCTTTAATCCCGTCTGTCACTATTTTTATCTCAAATTGCACGCTTGGTTGCACTAAAATCTTCATGGGCATGTCGCAAAGCACGTTTTTTTAGAATTTCATGCTGCTCGATATCCTTCCGCTCAGCGCACAGCGACTGGGAATAAAGAGGATTGAAACGCGGTGAGAAGTTTGCTACTACATTTTTTTTAATCAGACGTACACAGCTTGTACATATGCTCCAAGCCAAAGATTTTTCAAATATGACACATGCCATATTCCTGCAAAATCATTTCGTACGGACATTCGAACCAACTTAGGTATTTAACGAAGTCCCTCTATCGATTCTCCATTTTGCTTAATTTACGCTTCGGGTAAGCCCTACCGCACAAACGCAAACGCCCTCTAGACAACCAACACCCACAAATGTCCTGAACGCAGTCGTGCTCCTGCCATACTTTCGGATGAGCCGCAACTCTTCGAACTGCGTAAAGACACACAGTCGCATTCCGTAATGCACCCACCCTTACATGTAATTAGGGGCGGGTGGCAAACACTTTTTCCCTTCTACTTTGTGCGTTACTGTGGTAGACGCCTGCAAACACCATTCTGTCGGTTCAACAAATACTAAAGGACGTTGAGGTTCGTGGCCACCTTATCTTCTGTTCTACCTTGCTGATACTCGAGCATTAGGTGCCGCCATTCAATCCCGGCATTTCCGCAGAACATTTTTGGCTTGTAAAGCAGCAGAATATGTTCAATGTTGTTTTCAAATATCTTAATGTAGCTTTCATTGGTGAAATTTCGTGTAGCGTACCCGACACATCATTAGGGAAGTCACGTTAGGGAACCTGAGATTATCTTTACGTTATATTTTAATATAGTCTATTAGCAGCGCATTTATTCGGGGATTGTTTATGAGTAATAAAAGCACCAAATTAAATTATCTTTGGTTTATGAAGCGCCGAACTGTCCCTAAATAACTATTAAGGGTTTCGTAAAATCTGCAACTTTCTGAACATCACCCAGAAATAGGAGCCCCAGCTGAAAGTGACATTAGACAGCTATTAGGAATTAGTTTTTTGGAAACAATATCTATACGTTAAATTGTCATGTGGTTAGGGGTGTGGCTCCGAACATAAGTTACTAGGCCAGAGCTTCTAACACGCCAGCAAGTTTCGTTACACTCAAATTATCATCGCAATAGGGGATACTGACAAAAGTAGCAAACAAAACCATGTACAGCCTTTCAACTGTGCACTTTGTTTTTGAAAGCACTTCTAACCTTACTAATCAATATCGAAAGCGACTCCCCTCAGAGACAAAAATATGGTGTCTCAGAGTAACTACTATTGGTAACGCACTTGTCTCTACGACAGCGTGCGTACTTTCAGCATTATCCTGCCTCGCCCTGGCGGGATTTCAAGACAACTAATGCTGCGTTGTCAATTCTAAGCCCACCCCTGCTGTGTCAAATGTGTTTTGTAAGGAGTATGCTTCGGCACTTTTAAGATTTAAATAGTTGGATTTGAAATCGTTGTTATAGAGAAGCTTTTACCCGCTGGACGTTAGCCGTTTAACATTTTGCGGTTTACGCAACGGCTTCGTGGCCCGTACTGGCTATTATCTGGAAAATTATACCTGCTTTATTCTCTCTTCATAACGTACGTTTATGCCATTTTTGGTCGATAAAAGAGCAATAATTTAATTTTGGTTCCGCCCTGCTAGACAAGACAAACTTGCTTGCAGATATGAGCAGACAAGCACAAACCTGTACAGGACACCAGCAAACCGCGAAGACTACGACGACCACAACGACGAGTCGAGTAACCCTCTTCTTAGAACGGACACTCTCCGCGCTGACTCGGCCCCCGGGTGCTGCTCCGAACCACAGCCTCTTGAGCATGAGGACGTACAGGATGAAAATAAGGGCTAGCGGGATGACGAAGGATGACATGAAGAAGGATATCTGGAAGGCGGCGATGTTGTAGCCGAGGTCCACGCGAAAAGTGCAAGAGGAAAAGCTATCGTTGAGGACGATCATGCCATGGGCGAACAGCGCCGGTATGCACGCCAAAAGAATAATCACCCACGTGAGCATGATCGCCAGGTAGGCGTTCCTTTCGGTTCTCACGGACATGGAAGTGATTGGGTGAACTACAGCGAGGAACCTGTCAAGGGACATGAGGACGAGGGTGTATATGCTGGCGTAGGCGCAGACGATGACGAGGTACTGCACGACCCTGCACCAGATGTCGCCAAAAGGCCAGTAATTGAGAGTGTAGTCCCAACCGGTGAACGGAACGCAGAACACTATGAACAGCAAGTCCGCCATAGCCAGGTTTATTATGAGGATGTTTGTGGTGGAACGCATCTGCGGGTTGCAGAGAACGACGAGCACCACCAGGGCGTTGCCAAAAAAGCCTATGACCGCTATGGCGCCGAAGAGAATGGGAACTGCGATGGCCAAGACTTCCTCAACAGAGCGGTTCCCTGGATAGTAGGATTCGTCGTCTTCAACGTCATTGTAAGGATGACTTGAGTTTCTTTCTATGACTCCGCATGACGAAGGCGGCGCAGAGCTGTTGCAGAGGTTTGAGGCGGCAGCTGCGGCTGTCTGCTTCAACAGTGTTGCCAAGGCCTTGATGGGGTTGGCGTTGCCGTAGTTTTGGTAGCCAGGGGACGCCGTACGAAAGTCGGCATCTCGTCGGCCGGTTTCAGTTGGGCTTTCTGATACCATGGCACGAGATATTACCACTGCAAGGCTTGTAACTTTAAGTATCCTTTCTTCAGGTCTTCATGAGCTCAGGCCAGCTCCTTCAGCATCAACCCTGCAACAGCAGAACAAAGGGAATTCCGTAAGTCCGTAGAAAATTGCTTAGCCCCATAATTTCTGAATTTGTAGATGCATCACCACTGATGCATCACCACCCTTATGATCCGTATTCTAGTCTGACGAAAACCAAGTGTGAGGTGTAAACATGCGTGTGACCATTCAAAATCCAGTAGCTTTCTGCGAGCAAATATATAAAACCAAAGCAAGAGGTATAGTTATAAATAAGGGGGTACCGTACATTTCGGGTTCGTTTTACTTCGGCTAAATGCTTTGATATCACAAATTTGGTTCCGTAGATCAAGCTGTAGTGAATGCCATCCCTGTTGGAACACCACTAAATAGTCATTGCTTGTGCGAATCAGCAACGATCTTGTGCAATAGTCACAATCCTTGGAGCAGTCGTAATTTCCCAGAGGTTTTTTTTTTCATTTCACATCGGTGGCTCAGCAATACATGTTTATAAGCATGGAGTATTGCAACACCCCATTACGTGGTAGTTCCTTTGGGCCACTAAATGGTGAATGACTTCATTATCTTTTCTCTGCTCTCTTCTTTCTTCTTTCCATTTCACACTTTTCATCCTGCACTTCATCCTAGTACTACAACAGGAAGAAAACCGAGCAAGAGTGAACCATGGTTTCTTTTCAGTTCCTGCAAATGGCTGAGCGCCTTGCTACGAGCGTTTTTATAAAATGTTTTGTTTCCTCTTCCATAGGAACCGGTAAAACACGAAAGCGAAATGGTTCAAATCCCGGCGCAGCCGCGTCAGTCGATGTTTTTCTGGCGATGTCATGTCCGTGACGGATATGACGTCATTCAGATCTTGCTAGACCCCGGAATAAAACAATGTCGTTTTAAATTGGCCGCGTACCTAATTCCTTTACTTCGAATGCCGTCTCAAAACGACCATCGACTGCCGCCTCTTCCACAGAACTCTACGCGACTACTAGTCACGTTGTTCCCCTACCATCTCGCTTCTTTCATAAGGTGAATGTAGGTTTGTTGAGAGAAAAAAAGTTTCCCGCCTTCGCACTGCAAGCGCCATCTGCAGGGCCCATTGAATGAGTACAGGTGCGTTTTACATCTCAATTGATCAGGCTTGTGGAGGTGTCTTAATCTTGAATTCACAGCGCAAACAACAAACGAGGACGAAAGGGACGGCACGAGACACAGGATACATGACAAATCCAGTACTTCACATACCAACTAGACCATAAGCTGCAAGTGCGACGAACATTAGCCACCCAGAGTTAAAATCTGTGAAGCAGAAGAAATAATTAGGGGAATTTTTTCCTTTACAAACTGAAGTTATAAAACCGGGCATCATATACAAAGCAACAACCAGATTAACGCAACGACGGAGAACCTCAAGAATACGACAAACCAACTTGGTGGTGTAATAACAAAATAACAAGAATCTACAGCGCCATGAGCGAATAAAGCAGTACTCACACAAAATTTTAAAGCTATGATAACTACGTAAAATGCTTTCATTGCATATGGAGATATCTTCCAGCAAGTTTTAAGAATAACCGCTCAGCTTAACACAATTTAAATCCATTTTACCATTCCCCGCCCGAGAAAGCCCAGATCGGATACCCTTTCACAATCGGCATCAGCATAACGCCATCTACGACCCCTGGCCCCATACTGCCGACTTGAGGGCTCTCATGACGCTGCCAACCCGCTGCCTGCAGTTAGCGCGCGTGGTTTCGCCGTGTGTACATGTCATGGTTTTGGGACTGACGTCCTGCTACTCTACGCGTGGAGATTGTGGAGAGAGAGAGAGAGTAAACTTCATTTGAAAACAGGGAGGAGATAATGTGGAAAGAGTTATGGGTGAAGTGCCATTTCCAGGACTCCAGTAGCAAAGGCTCCACGCTTGGCTCTCTCTAGCAGCTCATGCTGTGTCGAAAAGTCCGAGCTGGAGAGTGCTAAATCCCAGGGCTTTCTAGTGGTTTGGTAAGTGTTCTGCTGTCAAATTGTAGGGCAGTTTCAGACTGTGTGGAATAAGTCTGCTCTTAATTTGCATTTGTGGCGTTCTTTATTATATGTCTCTGGGAACATGAGGGACAGTCTGGATTTGTGTGGGAAAACGTTGGTTTGTAGTTTTCTTATGTTTCGTGCTTCTTTGGCATCTAACGTCTGATGCGGTGCGGGCATGGTCTTTCTCGCTTGCCTTTGAGCTTAAAGCCTTTCATTAAGCGACATGAAGGGGGAGCGTGTAAGAGTGGTCCGTTTCCCTGCGGCTGTTGATTTGCCTCGCTAGAGAGTCGGCTCTCTCAATTCCTTGAAGGCCTTCGTGTGCTGTGCTCCATAATTTTCTATGTTGGCCTTTTCGTTGGGCTGGTAGAATGTTCCTGGTTTCTATGAAGATAAGGCCACATATTAGATTTATAATGGCTCTTGTAGAGTCCGTGATGCTAATGAGCCTATTGAAATGTTTGTTTTCTGCTCAAACCACGGCCCGTCTGAGCGCGCGAGCGAGCGAGAGCGCGCGCGTCAACAGCAGTAGTGGTGCAACGAGAATGGCCATGTCGCAAGCGCTCTCCTCTCATGGCAGCCGCTTCGGTGTTCGTTTAGTCGAAACCTGAACTGACAAAAATAAATAAGGTTGTAAACAATTATTTGGGCGGCTATCGACCGTCGAATTTGTCATTCCATGACTAGTATCCTATATAGGTACTTATAGCTGCAAAAAAAAGTTAACAAGAAAAGTTTGTGTCAGTACTCAATTTTAGGCAACATCAAGACTCGTACAAGTGCTCATAATGAGTAGAACCGCATATACCCTCCCTTTCCACATCATCACAAGAGCCCAAGAAGAAAATATATAGCCAAACATAAGAATAGCAAACAATGCAGTATGAGGACTCCATTTCTATACATCGGGCGACTCACTATCAGCATTGGGCATCTTCAGTACCTTGCAAGAGCTAAGAAAAACGATGCAAGCGGCCCAGAAAGATCGCCTCAAAAAACTGTAGCAGGAAGAGCCACTTGCAGAGAATCGGAACCTTAACTCAACGCAAAAGCCTGGCCCCGCGCCCTCTACCCAACAACATGCACCCAACCCTCCACAAAGACATAATAGTTACGAGAATAAATTACACAAGAAAAACCTTTCAAATCCAGCGCAACACAATCTACGCGAATGCAATCATACGCCCAAACCGGAAGTTATTAGCAGGAGCGTGGGACCACCCAGGCGAGGTCATAAGCTGCTTAACCATCACAGACCTTTAGACACGGGAAAAACGAAGGAAAGCGCCTTCCCACTAGCCATAAGATGGAGCGAACACAAGGACAAGTCTTTCAACTCGCGGACACGAAAGTAGCCATAATAACCTAGCGGGCCTGCAGAATCCCCACGTCTACGCAGAAGGTCCTCTCTACAATCCTGAAACAAACACACACCATCATCGGGTGCCCCGATCACGAGCGACTAAATGGAATCAAGATGGCCGATGAGGTAGCGATGTTCCTAACGTACCGCGCCGAACAAAAGCACTCGTACAGTATTCAAGATCCAGAGACCCTCCAAGGACTTCTCTCCAGAGATTGTCTAAGTAGACAGAGGTTTCCTTCAACACACAAGGAACTTAACACCGACGAAATCCAGACATTAGGAAAAATTCAAGCACCTTCATACAGAAGTGCAGGTTTGCTCTAATGTTCGAAAACACCATAGGTGAACACTGCAAACAATGTGGAGAGGTAGCAAATCTCATCCACGCCTCGTGAAGATTCTTCATTATATGACCCACACAGAACTCCAACGTTCGCAACGCAGCAGAGACATGGGAAGCAGCCCTGGAAAACTCCACCCACGAGACTCAGCGATAGCTGATCAGGAGAGCGAAGGTCGGGGACCGGAAACTCCGTCCTGCAAAGTTGGCTCCACTCACTTCTCCATCCCCACCTCACTACCCCTCACGTCAATAAAAACGACTGCGTCTTCTTCTGCCTCGAAAACCACACTGGTGAGCATACTTCTTTTTCCGTTTGCTTTTACCTTGGGCAAGTTCATGCCTTCCTTTCTCCTTTTTACCACGTTCAGTTTTCAGTTGCCATTGAAAAAAAAAACAACTCAGCACGTATCCCTAAAAGAACGGGACTACTCCCATTTATGTATTTACATTTAGCTTCAAATGTGCTTTCTTTTGCACTAATAGTTGAGGGACCTTCTCCAGTTTTTTAGTAGTTTGGAAGGACTCTGTCAGTGTAGTTCATGGTAAACTGCTCGTGCACTTGACCAATGAATATTTTCTCGTTTATCTAGCGCAATTAAGATTACCGGCGTTAAACGTATCTCCGTACATACACCTGCAGGTAAGGTGGCGTCGAGGCACTATTATCAATGGTGTTGAATAGCGCTTTAGTCAGTACAAAAACCCCTTTAATGACACTTTCAAAAGCAGGTGCTGGAGACTAATAGTAAAAAAATCTTCGTGGCTGAACACACATTGCAGCAGTTCATGTGATGTGTTCATAAAAAACTGATAGAAGATTGGACAGCAGAAGTGACCTAAGAATGCTTACGGGCCAGACAGGCACACATCGAAGGGCGCGCCAACTTCCGGGATATTGGCACTAAGCATTAAAACAAAAATTACAGCATCGGTCGTCCTTCTAGGAAAAACCTGATTTACTGCAAGCGTACACAATAACCATGACGCTAAGTCCGTTTAATCTGCAGAAGACTGCCCCGTCATAAAGATGTTCCACAGAGAAATATTGGGTCCGGTTGTTTATTCTCAAATCAACTCTAAACCTGCTCTAACTTTCGTAGACATATCCTGGTTGTACCTAACCTTCCTCTTCTTTTACAGCAATTGACTTGAGGCTCGTTTTGGCCCTTACTGGGCCTCCAAGGAGCCAAAACACTTCTGCAATGCAAAACCTGATTTTTTATCAAAAGTAATGCGTACGCGAAGGCACTTTTTCTCACACAAAGACCCCTGTCAGCAGAAGCAATTTTTCGTAAGGATACCCTGCATTCCCGAGCCGGGAAGCCCAATGCCGGGAAAACCAGCTGCTTGGAGACACGCGTACTCTTTTGTCCCAAGAACAATTCCAGTGCTGACAAAGAACTTCTTTCATTCATTTCCTTTCTTTTTGGGTCAACCGAACAACGCAGAGAACACCGGAATAACTAACAACCAAAACCGAATTCCAGACTGCCGCTGCTTTTTGGTGCGGAACGGAGCGATCTTGCTGCGCCGCTTACCATCACTTTTCCTTGAGCTCCGGGAACCTGGCATTTGCACCTCTCCGTGAAGACCGCCTTGGTTCCTGACTAGTCCGCAGCTCTTCTGGTTCAAGGCGTTTGAATTACGATGTCTTCTCGCCCGAGTACAGGCGCATCCTCCGAGAAGGCCGGTAAGGAACAAGTGAGTGCATACGACAGCGAAAGGACGCGGGCGTTTGCCGCAAAGGAAGCCCGAATTTCGCTCAACCAGCGGGAACGATTGCCGGCGTCTGTTCTCTCGACCATTCTACCCTTAGGATCCTTTCCCTTACTAACACCAACGCGGCACCCACATACATCTCAGCGAGCCGGCAATGGAGGCAGATGCCTCAGCATTTCTTTTGTTGGTTTTCTCTTTTAGCAGTCGCGTATCGCTATGGTTGCCCGGCGCGTCTTTTCCGGTTTTATCAGCTTCCAGCATTAGACCTCGGATTCGTGCGGCGGCTTCCCGAACAGGGTCCCAAGATTTATTCCGCTCTGTTGGGCTCTGTTGTGTTGGGATAAGACCGCCGGCTTCTCGGTTTTGTTCTGCTTTGTATACTTCAATTATCGACACGACTCACTGGCGCGAGGTACCCTTGTGCTTTGTTGCTGACCTTAAGTCTGTGTGGTCGCGTGTTATGTGATATTTGGATCAATGTGAGTCGAATTCATTTTTTTAAATCTAATATGCCGAATCAAGAGACCTCCTTCATTATTTTAGCCAGGGTTTTCGGCAGATAAAAGCGGAAGTAGCAGCTTCCGGGGACATTTTTACGACGCCACTTTGCATTCTGCATACCAACTTGTGAGTTTTACCCTGCACGTCAGAAAACAATTGTGTATTTTGGCCGCATAGACGCCTATCCAAACTGAAAAAAAAACTTTCAGATAACCTTGGGTGGACGACAAAAATATTTCTCATTGATTACAACCGTAGTGCAATTGCGATGTAATTTTATAGCTTCTGACAAGTTTTAGTTCTGTGGGTTTGTTCAACTTTTTCCTTCTCTCATAAATGGTCTAAGCGTTTATTCAACCAATTATTTTCATGTTTTAAATTTCTCCAGTGCGAATTTCGAAAGCAGGGTAGTTCTTTTTCAGTTATGAGATTTTGTTTGATAAATGTAACTGGCGTTGTTCTGAGTAAAAATTTGTCGGGCTTCAAATATTGCAGTCAGATCAGTGTACAAAACTGCCACAAATCAGGGTGAAGGTTAGGAGGGTTCCCCGTGCCGTAATTTGCTTATCGTACTGGTTGAAAAAATGTGACAAAAACTCATCAAACGTGACGCAATGACTTGTCCTTTACCTTAACTCATGAAATAAAGTAAGGTCATGTATAAGTGTTTTCGGACTGAAAATATTAGCGGACACTTAACACACCAAATGTATGAAAGACCACTCTTTATAACAAAAATACCGATGAATCGCCCTGAGCACAATAACGGGTAGCACCGATCTCTACGCCTGGCTTATTTACCGGCCTTTCTATTACCTTTTCTCCTCGTCGCTCCCACTGCCCGAATTATTTCCACACTATCTGTACTCACAAAAACCTAAGCATCAGTGCAAAACTATAAAAAGGGAGGAGAGCAATCACTAAACAAAAGAGTGCAAAATTTGGAAACGAGTATTCTCGTAATTTTTTTCTCAGAAAGCCCCTTTACCCATTGAAATGTGGATGTAAGCTTCCCGATTGAGCGTGACACTCAGTACATAATCAAGCAAGAAAACTAACAAGGGAATGAAGAGTCGACAACTGGGCTCTTTGGTACTGGATCTTAGTGGTTTCTCTTCGTTGGTGCTGAATATGAGTGGTTGGTACTGGATTTGAGCTCCGTGGTTTTTCTCTTTCCTTCCTTTGTTCGTGTCGAGAGTGGGCTACTTCAAGATGTTAAAAATAATAAGGTGAAGTTCCTGCGCCAGCGACACAAATTTGGCGATTCTTGTCTGCATGGCAGAGCCATGATCATTGCGTCGCAGACGAGCTCAAAAAATTGGATGGTCAAATACGAAAACCGCGACTACCAGCGCCTGCGTTATTTTAGAAATTGAGGTGCCTTATATTGGCGCAGTACAGTCCTGTTTTTCCTAAAAAGGCATGTAAGTTTCTTAAAATACATAATGCCCCACCCCCCTTCCAACGAAACTTGCCCATTGGAGATCGGCGGAAACAGGCCAAAGCTCTCCAAAAGTAGAATTTACAGTTTTTAATTAAAACAGAAATCATTGAAAGTTTTTTCGAACATTTGTAGTCGGTAACAAAAATTTAATCGACATCATTGATACTGTAAGGAAGCCCAGTCGTGTAATACAATATTAAAACTTGTACAATCTATTGTTATCCGCCGTCGTGGTTCATTTGCCAGTCCGAGTTGGCCGCTTTTATCAGAGAGGCAGAAAAAGACAATAACGCCTGTGTTACGACCTTTGAGCGTGCCTTAAAGGGGTCATGCTGACAAAGAACAAGTTTGTTTACTCGTATGACTTGTTGCTTTATAGCGCCCCAGCGCTTGTCCGGCAGCAAACGACGCTTTAGTGAGTAAGCATTTATCGAATTTAATTTTGAATATCCCGCCAAATCGCGTATTTCTGGAGGTCATTTGCGATTATGTCGAAAAAAGAGGTCTTCAAGCCAACCCGAATGCGGCATTAATCTTTCAGAGGACAACAAAGCCTTGTTTACCGTCAACCCTCACAGATAGCGCCACCATACTGTGACTGGCCTTTGCCCGTCTTTGTTTTGTTTTTGACCGTATTTGCACTCAAGCTTGTTTTTGTTATGCTAGAAAGTGCTCGTTTTGTGAAACATGGGGTATACTCCACAAACAGGGTCGCGTAAGACGACGTCGCCTACGCCAATCGGCCGGTGTCGTGTCAGGCAACCCGAAAGCACCACACTGCCGCGCAGCTATAACAAACCTAGTGTGTGCAGTACCAACAACAGCGCGCTGTGGTACTTCTGTCTTTACCTGTACTTTCGTACCTTCTATTTTTACCCCACCATTCTTACTTCTTTAAATTGAATATTTGCATTACATTTAAGCTAAAATAGCTCGTGCTGCAAGATTATAAGTCCTGCCTGACTTGCGTTTGCTTCAGCCGGTCTTCGCCAATCGCAGAGCTGTCTGGTATGACATCGTAGGTTCTGTTGCGGGAAATGAGCTAGTGGGTCGCATGGCCATTCCTTTTTTTCCTAACTATGAGCCTATTTGAGCGACGTTTTCGTGAGAACTGATGTCAGTATGATCCTAACGAGGCAATCTTTCAAATGAACCAAACTTGTGTTTTGTCTTCATGGCCTCTTTGAACATCCCAGCTAGTTAAAAATGAATTTCGAGCATCCCACTACAGCGCCCTTTTAACGGCACAGCAGTAGCTTCGGCACGATAAACTCTACAACAAGCACAATCTGTACCCGATTAAAACGATATAATCGCTTTATGCGTACACCTGCACGTTAATGTAATAGTGTGAAGAATGCGGGTTTCATAGCACCATTAGAAAGCTAAAATAACAAAATTGACGTTGCATCACGTAGACGCCAGTATTAGGTCGGAAACTGTGCGTTTCGGTTGCTTTAACGGCTGCACCTGTGCTATATCGCAGGAATGGGAGTTATGTTGGAGGACGGTTTTTTTAATAGCAGCTTAAGCTCTCGGAAGGCTCCAGGAACCTCTGAGGTAAAAAAAGTGGCAAAGGGCCCTGCTCGTTCTATTCCTACAAATAGCGAAACAGAAGGACATTTATAATGATTTTGTTAACTCCCACTAAGTTACATATAACCAGACGGTGTTTTTATTTTCGAATGCCTAATAGTGGAAAAAAGAATTTTTTAAACGTAAATATTCTTGTTAGGTCTTTGCAAGAAATTGCTGTAAACGTTCTTTACTTACTTCAATATTCAAGAGGAGAAAAATACTACGGTGCACGACTGCGCTATCGGTGTAAACACTGTTTAGAAGGTAAACTGACCGAGCGGGTAAGTTTAATGATGATTTTTGCGCGAACAAGTCTGAATTTAAAATCACATTTTTATGTATGAACTAAGAAAAGCGAGCGCAAGCGTCGACTTTGAGAAAAAATGAGAAGTTGTTTTGTTTAAATATATAAAGGTTAAGTACAAAAGCCACAAATGAGGAGGCCACACGAAAAGTTTTCTCTAGCTGAAATCACTAAAAACGATAGTGTCGTTATCGGGAAATGAGAGTTAGCAACCACGTGATATACTACGCTCGTGTCCCTAATTGTCTCAATTCAGCTCAAGACCTTGTCAGCCCCGGCCTGATTATGTCGCCGTATAATATTGCATTCGGTCACGCACGATAACGGATTTCGGCAACGTTGCCAGACAGTGTTATCGATTTCATAACTGCCCAGGGACACAAAATAATCCTAACGGCGACACGATCACACACTAACGGGCACGCTGGGCGGGATAATCAACGGAACGACGGTGCTTTCATTACAGCCGTCCTGGTGCATGTTAGATGTCGTAATGACAAGGGCTTTTTCCCGCAACCTAGTGGGATAGCGTGTGAGGGACCATGCGGTCATCGCTAGTTTCGTGTCTGCATGAAAGAAAACATTGTCTTGCTCAGCGGCGTTCGACGTAGAAAGACGATATCATTTCTGCTGCCACCACTGTCAAGTAACGTTCCTTCTTATCCTCCCCCATATCATTTCCACCTTCTTCCCTTTCCTTCTGTGCACTCGCCATCCCACCTCTCGTTATGTTCCCCTACTTGCACTTGAATTTATTTCACATCTTTAAAATATTTATGAAGAGGCAGTTTTTGTTCATTATGAACACAGATTTGGCCTAAAACCAGTTCAGAGTTTTACAATATTGTTACGTTGTTTGCACTCCGATTTACCGCGAACCAGAAGCCAGATGAACCATTTACCACTGAAAAGGGCAAGGCATGTTTTAGCGCACCATGTGCGGTTTTCGCATGCCGGACGCCGTGGTGTCCGTATACCCACATCTGCTGAATTTGTCTCAAAGCAAATCACGCATACTGTGGTTGCTACTATCTATTTGCTTTCATTTATAGTAGCCTGAAGTTGTCACTTTTGGGATGAAGCGTTAACAATAATATTAGTTGTTTTGAGAATACGGTAGCCATCCCTTGTACAGCTTTAATTAAAGAAAGTATGACGGTGCTAAATGACACCGCCATATTTACGACATGTATTGCGTTGACGTATAACGGCGGCTATGCTGTCTTTCTTGCGCTACCCGGCTCCGAGTCCTGGTCTACTGAACAGCGCAACAAGCAAGAAAACGAAAGCGGGCCGCTAGTCGTAGGTGGAAATCTTCAAATATTGTCGTGGCCGAGCGTGTGGGTTTTGGAGCCCTGCTTTCTGGCCTTCAAACTCTGGTTTCCTCCAATGCTAGAACTGACGTGCCGTCCCTAGAACGGCGGACACGAAAAGCAGTGCCACGCAGCCAGTAGTAGCCGGATCATGCACCCCGGGTGCTAAAAATAAAAAGCCGGATGAACCGATAAATGGAGCCAATGGCTGGGCGTACCTCGGGGCGCAAGAACCCTGGAAAGTTTCTCTAGGTTGTTTTGCTCAAGCTTATCAGCTCGTATCCTCCCCAGCGCTTTGAGGCGCGAGGAAAGTGAGATAGCTCTAGGCCTTACAGCCTTCGTCACCCTACTTAGGACCATTCACGAGCGTTTGTTTGCACACGCGTTTTAGGGGCGAAACCCCTTAGGTCTGGGGCTGTTGGCGTCTTCTGTCGTTGCCGTGAGCGTCGTGTCATGTAGTCACGGTGCTAAAACACTATGAAACTCGTTTACCCGTCGCACTAAAACATAACGCGTACTAAAAGAACACCGGGACACTTGATTAAGCCTCGCGCTAGAGAGCTTTGTGGTTCAATGTCAAGATACTTTTTCAGCAAAGCTGTATACCTCTGCCCCCCTACCGTTTCGTCTCCGTCGGCAAAAACGCCAAGGCGCCAAGAATATACTCATACATTGCATGCTTTGCCCCTCCCTCGATTTCAGCTTAGTGGAGATGGCTCGGATTTTTTAAACAGCGAAGCTGTTTAGCAAATCGCAATTTTTCGTGTCCGCATTTCAAATACCAAGAAATTGCTGGGAGCGCGCACCTGAGCGGAGGTTTCGCGGCAACCGCCCGGCAGTTAATAAAACAACGTAAATGCCTAGCGATCGTGTGTTCTGGCCTCTCGAAGACCGCACAGTTTCCCCTGCACACGTTTGCCAAGCCAAGCACACCCACTTAGGAGGATTGTACAAGATTGGGAAGAAAACAAACTCCACCATACGCCGTAATGGTAACTACACTTACTCGGAACGAGAAAGACTTTAGCGTTCGTCGCAGTGGCGCCCACAGTCCCCCGGAACGAGAAACACGTCATAGCGTACGCCCCTCCGATGTGATGTTAAATAATTATATCTTCCAAAAAAATAAAGGAAGCTAAAAACTATAGAACATAGGTAAAGTAAAGGTCGTTGCGGCAGAGAAGAAGCAAATAGGCTGCAATTGTGGACTTAAACCTCCGTAATGGCCGTGAAGGTTGCGTAGAGCTTCGCTACCCCTAAGTCTTACGCTTTATTTTGAGTTTCCTTCATTTTTTACGACGCAGGCGCCACGTTAATTTGATTTCCACTTTGTTTTAGAAACTCCAGCCCCGTAGCAAGCAATACATGAATAGAATGAGCCAATGGCTTAAATACCCTCACCAAATTGCAACCGCTACAGTAGTTCCTATTTTGAAGGAAGGCGACAACTTAAAAAGTATCAGTTACAACCTATTTCGGTTTTAATTGTTACAAATATGATTTTCGAGAACATTTTCTGTGGTCATATTAAGAAACATATAGCAGACCATACCATTATAGGTTCCAGTGAGCATGGCTCTACACCAAAGAGGCCTACACCTACTGCAATACTCGTTTTAAGCCATAATCTCAACGCTGCCCTTCATAACAATAACATATTCTTGGTAGTATACTTAGTCGAAAAAGGCCTTCAACAAAGTTATTCATGCCAGATTAACAAGTACATATCAAATCTTTGGTTTTAGGGGTACAGTGCATGAATTGTTAACCAGTTACATATCCGATCAGAGGCAATTCGGGAGAATTAGAAACTTCATATCTGAGCAGCAAACAGTGGTAACTGACGTACCACAGGGCTCAGTTCTGGATGCCCATTTTGTCCTCTCTGTACTTCAAAGACTTCCCTACAGTTTTGAAATATGTACAGGTATAATCTACGCTGATGACATGGATCTTACTTCCACAGACGTGAGGATCGACGACATACAACTTCAATAAAATTACGAAATTGCAAGTGTACTAGCGTGCTTCAATAAGAACCACCGCTACCTTAATCTTGATAAAACCAAATACACCATCTTCCACTCCAGGCGAAAACAACAGGGCTCTAATTGGTGATCTATTTCCTTAAACGGCAAACAACTTCATCCCGTCCCTAGAAACAAGTATTCGTGTGCTATGTATGAATCAAGTATGCAACGCAAGTCGCAAATCCAAAGTTTGTTCAAAGCTAGCCTATTGGTGTCACGTCTTACTGTAATCCCGCGATTGTTGTGATTTTCGCACAGCACGAATATTGTACTTCGCTGTAATTCATAGCCCCTTGAAAAATTGTATTGAGTCCTCGGGTGGTGTGTATACCACATATCTCGAACAGGTAATTCTACACCATAATCGAGCCCAAAAATTGTGACACATTTAAAAAGGCATAGGACGTTGCAAACCTCCTATCCGGTTAACCCGATTACTGCCACTTACCCGGGAGCACAAGCAAAAAAATTACACAAGCAATTCACAACATAGCTTCAACACAGCCAGCCGATGCGGTTGAGCATATTTGTCTCTTCTAGAGGGAACCCCACAGCTGCAACTAATAACAAATTTATTTTGCCGGTTTCTCGTAACACTTACGGATAAAGGTTAATGCAATGCATTGGCTCCCATATGTGGAACAGTACCGTAAAGAACAAAACCACCTTTTTTCTAGACGGTATACGCAATGATTGTCTTTTTACTTTTTTGTTACCGCGGTGTTGAATATGCTTTGTCATAATATGAGACAATTTTTTAATTATTCTTGATATTGTGTTGTACAGCGTTAGGATTTGTCACAGTATGTTCATTTAGTTGCTATTTTTTGACCAATCTGATCGTTTCTGTCCCTGCAAATATAAGGTATTTTGTAATGTACCCGCTACTACCAATTGACTATGGACCTAATCCCTGTCTTGAATAACTCTGAAACTAAGAGTACACGAATAAACAAATCAAAATTAAAAAAAGACCTGGCTGAGAACACTTGAGTGCGGCGATTGCTCAAAATCTTTAAATCAAGCCCTGTGAAATTACGAGTCTAAGAATTCGCCAAAATCTGCGAGGCAAAAGAAAACTGTACCTTTGTGAGGCAATTGGTTATCAAGCAAAATTCACACTGTAATTTGAGATGTCACAAAACTCTCAATGAGCACGCAATCTTTTCACGCTACACGGTTTGGTATTATGTTGTGGTTCTCCTTCCGTAGGTCGTAGATATCGTTCTTTATAAAGTACTTCGGGCGCAATGAGATTATTAGGTTTTGCGCAACATACTGGTCAGTGATTATCTGGGGATTCAGTGCCCTAACCACCGTACGAAATACCACCTGTCAGGTCACGTATACCTGAACACTTGCATTGCATAAATATGCATAAATATAAATATTGCAGGGCATAAATATTGCAGGGCCCAGGATGCCCAAAAACAAAAGAATACAGCTTCTAATTTTCTTTGTCACATTTTGGGGCTTTCGTGGCTGAGGTGAAACGCCTAGGCAGTTCTTTACCGATAGTTGTATTGCCAGTCATCCAAAGCAGCCCACGCCGAAGCGCCACCTCTCTAACTATGTGAAACTGGGAGGCCCACCTGTCACTAACCTAACGGTTGCTGCGGCAACGGACTTGTTGATATCTAGAGCAACTCAGACCTCCGACAACCCCTTCTAGTAAACTCAGCCATTTTGCGAATTGCGAACCACATTCCGGAGGTAGCCTCGAATGCAGAGCGCTCGTATCATTTTAAAAACGCCATGGCGGAGACGAAATGTCAATGTCAATAAATTGTGCATTGTAGACATGATTAAAATAGCATTGGGTAACCAAGACTCAGAGTTCCAAGTCAAAGGCCTCCCGTCACAATTTTGTAATTGTAAGGTTATCTTTCTGGTACCAATATATGCTTACATCACTTAGTTGTTGTTACTGGGTCTGTATATCACAGAGTATCTGAAAGTACTGAATTCGCGTAAGCCTCTTGAAAGTATCTTTCATCCACGCCAGTGGCTATTATTGCGGATGTGAGGTTCGACTTCAGGAATTTTCTCGAGAAAAATTGCCGCAAGTGCATTCTAACATACCTGACGCTGGACGCATACTTCCATGGACAAATATACTGTCACCATCGCTTCACTGCGCTTCTCATTTAATTGCAAACACTATAGTGGACCTGCATTCCACGGCTATGTAAAACAAGATTTCCTCAAGCATGTCGCAAGCACCATATTTTAATCCACTTGCATCACAAGCCGCCAATGGTTAGTCATGGTTCCCTTACATTTGTATTGGGGATTAGCCCGAAAGAACTCAATCCCGTTTTACCCCGTCCCGTTTGAACCAATTCCCAAAACGCCCTTCCCGCTAGACCCGTCCCGTGTGCGGCCGCTCCCGAAACGACCTTCCCGTTCGGGCGCTTCCTGTTTCAGCCCGTTCCAAAAACGTCCTTCCCGTTTCAACCCGCTCCAAAGCGCCCGTCTCATCTGTACCCGCATCGTTCCAACCCATTTGAACTTCTGAAAATATGCGTTACCGTCTTCGAAACTGTCCCCCAAAATGTGCTTACAAGGAACGGGTCATGCACTAAAAAATTGTATGCACTAATTTTTCCGGAATCGACCGATATTTCTGGCCAATTATAGTTCCCCAATGCCTTAAGCCGATACTGCCCTCTTGACACAATATTTGCAGCTGCGAAAGTGTACTAGAAAGATACCCAATATATTGAGCAACGCACGCATTGGATTTTTATGCAGTTGGTGTCCGAACGTGTGGCTGAAATTTATTTAACAGCCGTTCTTATGCTCATTGTTTGGAGCGTAGCTTTGTCTTCGGGTTCGAGAGATCTATAAACCAAAGATGTCCATAGGAGAGACCTAAAAAAAGCAAAAATAACGATTGTATGTGTTAACTCAGCCAATTACACATTTTGCGAGAGCGCAGGGGGTTTTCTGTCCTGCGTTTTTGTTGTTGCATTAAAGCCTGCGCGGCTTCTTTGTGCAGGCACCGCTGAAGTGTTCGAGGGGCGCTAGGAGCAGCGCGAAAGCGCTTTCCGCGTTTTCATCGTTTTTTTGGGGGGCAGCCGGGTAGCGCCTCTAGCCGATAAAAAAAATCCCAGCCAGGGAAGGGTGGCTAATGTCCTTTTGGGGCGAGCCGCACCTTTGTCGTCTCAGTTCTATGCGGCGCCGAGGGTACCGTGTGACGTCGGCGGAGGGTCTCTCTAGTTGCCGGGGGTAATTACCGAATTAGAACATGCAAAGAGCGGGTGAGTCCTGGTCGGTGGGGTTATCCTCGATGCGGCGTCATTCGTGGGGCTAGAGATGAATAGAGAAAGGCCCTCCGCGGCGCTTGGAAAAGTTGCACCGGCCAAGGTACGCAGTGAAGTTCGAATTCGTAACAGGTCTACAGTGTCACCGCTACAACGGATATATGTGACGAGGGACTGACAGCTCCTTTTGTAATAAACACGCCTGGTTCACAAAGCCGGGAATGTCTTCGGCGCTGAGCATATTTTCGGCGCGCGTCCTAGGAACAATACTTAGAGGCCGCCCGATGGTCGATGGCCAGCGCTCGGAGTTGCTATGGGTCGGTTGGTTTTTATTAGTTATTTTCTCGTCCTTTGACAAATACCTTGAAGCTTGAGTTAAAGTTAGCTTTAGAGTCTGGATAAAATAATTGTTTGTGTATAAACCTTTGGTTGACGTAGTCGTGTGTGTTAGTAGTCCCTCATCACACTTTTTCGGGACACGGCCATGATGGCGTCGTTTTAATGTAATAAAACTTAATTTTCTCGGGTTTTGGGGTGGATGTCAAGAAGCTAGAGACGAGGGTCAGTCGACCGAACAAGAGTAAACGAGGGCAGACGCCGGGAGAACCTCGCGACATAAATACGTTTAGCTTAGGTATTTCGCTGTTTTCGTGTAATTTGTGTAGATTTGTTAATTGGTATGGCTTGAATTGTAACCAAATGTCGTCTGTAGATTCAAAAAGTGAACCCCAGGTTTTAAAAGCATTCAAGGACTCTGGATGTACTGAGCCTGCTATCGCAGCGGCTGTGAACAAACGGAAATAAAGAAAAAACAATATGAAAATGTTTTTATAGCGTTTCATAAACTGGGTACGTTATTCCGGGAACGGGCTAAGCAGGAAAATACCAAACGGAAGGTTCTTTCGCGTCGGGTTGAAATGGAAAGGAACAAACGGGAAAGTTGAAATGGGAATGGGTTCAAACGGAACAGGCGAAACGGGAAGGTCGTTCTGCGCCGGGTTGAAACGGGAGGGAACAAGCGGAAAGGATGAAATGGGAATAGGTTCAAACGGGAACCTCCCTTGTATTGAGGAAGGAAATCATTCGTCAGCCATCGCATTCCATGAAGAAGGACGTACAGCTAAGATGAGCCGTGATGTATTTTAATTTATTCGACGCAATCAAGCCATAAAGAAAACACGACACTTTTTATTGCAATCTACGATTTAGAATATTTCGAGGTATTACCTGAAAGAAACTTGGAAGGAGTAGGTGTTATTACAGGGGATGAACAGAGGCGATTTTCGATTCCTTCTGTGGAAATGCATGTAATTACAGCTGACGGGCATTCTGCAATATTTACAACTTAACTGCGAACTACGTGATCACAAAAAGTAGGTCAAACTCCCATTGAGATTGGAGCCGTCTAAGCGGCCAATGGTCTTATAATTTGTTTCGGTATAGTTTTGACAAAAAAAAGAGTTACACCAATTTTTGGTAACCGAACTCCCAGCCGAAAATGGCCACGTATTAACAGATGCGGTAACTCTGTAAGGTGGCCTACTTTCGTGTGACGTAGCTAATCATAACAGATAAATGAAACATAACATAAATATAGAGCACTACTATCGGCCAAATACAGTATACTGTTTTTTAAGATATCTACAATAGATTAAGAGATACCAAGCACTCACCAGTATGATACTTTGCGCATGATTTAGTTTTGTCTTTGCGGCTGTTTTCTACATACTTCTCAAAAGTACGCCGTTTTTGTCATAGCCTAGC
This sequence comes from Haemaphysalis longicornis, assembly GCA_013339765.2. NCBI lineage: Eukaryota > Metazoa > Arthropoda > Arachnida > Ixodida > Ixodidae > Haemaphysalis > Haemaphysalis longicornis. The sequence continues at coordinate 104,236,546 of CM023458.1, read as the reverse complement.
CTGTGACAGCTCCGCTGTAAAACTAATTTTGCAGCCCAAGCCTCGCCCGCAATCATTTTCGTGTCGCGTACAATTTCGTACGACCAAATTTCTGCTGCAGAAAACAAATGGTGCCCATGGTATTACGAAATGTGGCCTGCAAGCTTCTCAGGGTGGCTGCAAGAACGGCTCAAATTGCGGACCATCCGTTGACGACAGATACATGAAAAGGGTGGAGCGATGTTATTGCGTCGCACAGAGAAATCGAGTGCTTCCCCTCGCAGGCGGAATGCGTTTCGCAAGGGGAAATTATCTTGAAGAACTTCATGTCGGCACGTTTTAACGAAAAAAATTGAAAACGCTGCCATCCACCTCAAATTTTAAAGACGATAACCTTTCTGGGCTAGGTCAATGCGGAAATTTTGGCGTGCCTGCCTGTAAGTCTGTCGGCCCCTCCATTCAGCCACCCGGGCAAAGCTGAGACAGTTGTTGACCGCCACGTTTCTAAGCCGAAAGCCAATTCTAAACACCTAGATCTCGTTCCAGCGTGTATATTTGTGAACATTGTTTAGCAAAAACAAAATGTTACGCACATGTGAGGCACAAAATTAATAGACAATTGACATTCTAGTGTTCCTTTCAACCATGGATCACATCCATGACGTCAATGAAATGATAAAAAAATCCGCAGTGTGCACTAAACCAATTTATATAAAATTTATAGACTATGAGAAAGCGTTTGACTCCTTACTCTAAGTAGCCGAGCTAGAAGCACTAAAAGAATAGGGAATAGAAGAGGCCTACATCAGATTGCTAGGAGGCATATACAGGGTGATCAAAGTTAAGTCGACGGGTTTTTTTAAAAAAATAGGCGTGTAGATTTACGCGAAGACCATCTAACAGTGAGGTTATGCGTCAAGGGGGACACATAAATAGGAGGTAATTATTGATGTACTGCCATAATTAACTGAAATTTATTAATTACATTTTAGTGGCTACAGTAATCAGGCATGTTTGTATTGGAAAGTTAGACGCAATCGTGTTTTTACGCACTTTCATGTGGCAGAATTCTTTTAGCGCATCCGTACTCCCAGACATCGAACTGCGAAGTTTAATTGACGCTCGCCCGATTACGCATGCTAGAAATCAATACCGGCGCATAGCTCCTCCTTTTTGTTCTGTGTTTCGATAGCGGTTAGAGTACTGCAGATTACGATAATGCCAGCCAAGAATGAATGGGTGCCAGTTATCCCTCTTGGCCTATGCCTCCTCCCCATTGTCGAACTAACCACCGTACGCAGCAGGCACGTCACATAAGGGAGGAGCTTTGCGACGGTGCACGCTGTCTTGCATGCGTAATAATGCCAACAGCAATTAAACTTCGCCGTTTGATATCTCGGACGGATGCCCTAGAAGAATTCTGCCAATTGAAACTGCGCAGAAACATCACTGCGTCTAACTTTCCAATACAAACATGCCTGGTTACTGTAGACACTAAAAGGTTTATTAATCAATTTCAGTAATTAAACCACCTGTATCAATAAATACCTCCGATTTCTGTGTCCCCCTGGGAGCATAACCTCACTTTAGAGGTGGTCTTCGCGTAAATCCAAGCGCCTATTTAAAAAAAAACCTGTCGACTTAACTTTGACCACCCTGTGTAAGCAATGCAAGGGCAGGAAAACCCTTCACAAGCAACACGATAAATTTCCGATCCGAAAGGTAGTTAGACCGGGCAATACAATCTCGCCAAAACTATTCACCTCATGTCTGGTGGGGGGGGGGGGGGGGGGGGGTGTTTAGAAAGCTTCACTGGGAACACATAGGATTACAACAAACCGGGAATACTTCAAGCATTTGAGGTTTGTGGATGTCACGGTATTGCTGAGAGAGAACGCAGAACACGTCAAAACAATTTTGAGGACCTACTCTCAGAAAACACGCCCGGAGGGGGGGGGGGGGAATTCAAGATGAAAAAAAGCTGGAGCAAAGAGGAATAAGCATTCCAAAGACGTCTACTCAGCTTAAGAAGCGAAACGCTGGAAAAAACAAAATAATATAAATACTTCGGACAGATGCTAAGAGCTGACACCAATCGCTAGAGAAAAATCTGGGGCAGAGTATATATGGGTTGGGGAGCACAGAGCAAGCACTCACAAATAATCAATAGTAAGCGACCTCTGTCACCCAAAAGAAAAATCTACATCCAAAGCATACTGCCGATTATGACCTACGGAGCTGACACTCGGCGCCTTACTAGACAACTAGAAAGCAAGCATAGCCATGGAACCATTAATGTTGGGAGCAACTCCCAGGGACACGAAACGAGCTACCTGGATCAGAGAACAAACTAGAGCACTGGCGTACGGAAGGGGGTTGGGGGGTGGGGGGGGGGTGAGGGGGTCGCGGCCCTCTGCGGAGTTTCCTGGTCGGGGGGCGGGGGGGGGTGCATTGTGAAAAAAAAATAAGAAGGGCACTGGTTCGGCTTATTGCACAATTAAGACGACCAAAAATATTTGTTCGTTCGCAAGTGACAACTCAACACAGTTGCGGAAATTGGACGCCTGCTTCTGATCGGCCAGACATTTTGCGGTGCCGTTAGGGAAAAAACTCTTTTACTACTAAAGACTGCATTTTAGTCAAATGCCAATTTTTTGCGCTCCTCGACCCTTTTTTGATGAATGAGCAAAATTAGGGGGGTAAGAAGCGCTTTTAGTGTGCTTTTATAGTGCCTATAAATTCTTACTTTGTCGTTTGTTCATAAATGCCTATAAACGCTTATTTTCGAAATCGATGCCTGTATGAATACTATTTAGTATGAGCTTAGCTTTCTAGTGTAGTTTGAGTTTATTATTTATGTTACCGATCAGAATTACATATTCGAAAATCTATGCGGTTCTACCTAGTCCTCTAGCTCAACCAACTCCCGCAAACAACCGCTAGCGCCAGTAAATGGGGACGCTTACTCTCAGTGACGAGCGGCACAATTTTAATACAAAAGTTCTTGAAATGGTGCTAGTTTTCTGTTATTTTCACAGTTGTTCACAGTGATTCTTCGATTATTTTCGCGAGCTCTTCAAACAGACTTCTCAAACATGTGCAGTTGCATCCTCGTTTCTAGAATCATACTCAAATCCATCTGTATTTTCCACACAACGGTTGAGCATGCAAGACGTCTTTCTTAGTAGATCCTTGCTATATTTAGGAGCCAATATCGACACATCAGTGCGCACCTGCACTTACTTACGCATTGAACTCCCACTCATGGCTGGCTCAAAAATATGCTTCTCTATCAGAAATCCGGTCGGCTGCTAAACTACTCATGAAAAATGAACGTCGAATTTGTGGAACTGCATTTGGCAGTAATGGAACGTCTTGCATGAACAATTTGAATAATAACATCGTGTATTGGAAAACTTCTTGAGAGTTACCTAACAATCCTCATGTAAGAGTATATCAATTACATTTTCATTAAATCGTCCTGTCTTGCGTTTACTGTTTGTGTCTGTTTTTGTTGTGTCCTAATTTAATCTCACCATACGGACATGATGTTGCGCGCTTTTTATTCAGTATTTGAAGATTTAAAGCATACTTTTCTTATGTTTATTTCACTCTACACGATGCTAGAGCAAGCGACAGTGGCCATTCAACATGAAGTGAGTAGTGAACTTGTAGTGGATTGTCATTAGTCCAGTACTGTTACGGGATTATTAAACGGCTATGTTCAACAGCTGACACCTTTGTGCCATTCATAAACAATGAGATTCTTGTTTTTTTTTCGTCATAGATAGACGTCGCGCACGTCTTTGTTTATGTAAACTTTTTTTGTCTCTATAGTTACCATGCGGGAGGCCTAAAACGTTATTTTGCCTGCCTATGTTTGGCGCCGTCCCCGCGCTTTTTTAGCGCCTTAAAGTCCGGCCTGTACTTATTACACAGTCACCGAAAATGTATCCTCAGTGAATGACGGTCATTTTTTTACTGACTTTTAGTTATTTTTGCGTTGTGCTTCTTTTTTGGCTTTGGCCCTTCTTTTTTCCGGGTTCCGGCCCCCTCTGAAGCAACATCCTGCGTACACCATTGAGCTGGAGTAGCAGATATACTTCAAATAAAGAAAAAGAATGGAGTGGGGCTGTCCCTGTAGTCAGATGGAACTACAACCGGTGGGTAATTAGGGTAACCGAATGGATACCAAAAGATACATCTAGAAGAAGGGGAAGGCCGTGAATGTGATGAGGGATGAAATAACGAAATTCGGAGGTAAACTGTGGTCTCGAGCTGCGCAGGATAAAAGCGGCTGGAAGTCAATGGCACAGGCCTTTGTCCTTTAGTGGGCATGAGTCGGCTGGTGATGATTATTATTATATTTTTAAGCAATACGTGGATGCTTCATTTTCGCTATAAAAAACGGAAAATGCAGCCACTGTAGAAAACGCACCTCGTGGCGACATCTGGCAGTGGTCCTGCAGGTGGTCACATCCGTGAACTTCCTCGCCTGCTGCTGCTACCTCTCTACCAAGAACTATCTTTGAACCTAGGAGGATATTGCGGAGAAGTGTCAGCGTCATCTCCGGAGTTCTAGGGAAACGTCCGTGCCACCTGCCGAGCGGCTAGCAAAAGAGTTTGAGGCGTCGCCCTACAGTCTTTAGTATTATACGGCGCACACCAGAAGCGCGATGCGCGAAACGTCCGTTTTTCAACCTTCAGCTACCATGCCAGTGGTCATAAATTGCCAAGTTTAAACGCGGGCACGCAGGCACACGGGAACGCGCCAACGAAACGTAAAACAAATTTTTGTCTGTCTGTAGGTCTGTGTATCTGTCTGTCTGTGTGTTCGACGACATTTGCAGCGAAGCAAGTAGATACGCGGCCGTAGTTTCGCTCAATGAAGCGATATGACTTCGCAGAAATTTTCCAAATAAGTTTTAATCCTTAAAACATCCTGATGGCACCAACCTAAAAATAATATGCCTCGCGGAATACATTGAAAGCAAGTACCGAATTTATTTCGCTATATTTTGCCCATTATGATCACTCACTCTCTTGTAGTTTTCAAAACCACAGCCACTTGTTAACAGCCGCCAGTCCAGCCTTATTGGTTCACGGCTATAAAACGTATTTCGAACAAAAATTTGTTCTGTTGCAATTTTGTGCCAATGTTTATGCTTCAGTCATGACTTATAGCTTCCAAATGTATCAAACGGAGTCTTTTCTCTCCGGACATCAGCTCACCAGGAATTTCGAACAAAGCAGAGAGTATTTTACGTGGTGCAAGTGGACAAAGTTTTGTTTTCAACATTTTTAAGTGCATCCTAATTTGACCTAAAAGAGGAGAGCATTTTTATACGCACATTAGACGTCTATCAATACTTCCTTTTCGCAGTATACGTGTAGAGTTGTTTCTTGCAAAATTCTTCAGACATGCATATTCTATAAGAGGAAACCAAGTCAGGGTGAAAGCAGATATTGAAAGGAGGACTTCAGGGACGTTAGCAGACGCTGGTCTCCATTCAAAAGCATGCCTAAGTGCGTACATTGTGAGAAAGCAGCAGTACACCACCTAAAAGCGAGAAATGTGATTTCACGATGTAGTTGCTGGACTCTAAACATAGGTCCTATCCTACAAGACGACTAATACATACCTACAACACTGGTCCAAATAGATACACACGTTCATTCCGCCTTCCCCTCTCGCTATTCCTCGTATTTCAGTTTCTGCATTTTCAGAAGGCCCCCAAATGAACGTGAGAATGAGCTTTGCACGGTTTTTTACAGCCATATTTGTATATATCACAAATTATTTATTGCCACGTAAGAAGAAAAAGTTTGTGTTTCAGTTCATCAGCTTAAAAATGGAAGTACAGTGAGATCAGCAAACGAAATTACACTAATTTGTAGTAGGCGCCGCAGTGTCCTGGTAGCGCTATGCATTAAATGTTAGATTTATAACCCTACTTAGGGGAAGCCTCAGTATACAACACGCGACGTTCGAGGATAGCGTTCACCACACGGTTTTTGTGAGGCTTGTGTGACGGGTAGTTATCGTTCTGTTACCTTATCTTGCGTAGGAAAATTAGCGTGGTCTTCAAGCAAGCTTCCGGAAGTGAAACCATACAGAGTGATCACGCGGAGGTGAGACAGGCCTGCATGCATGAGCACTCACCGGAACCTGTTATTTTCAGAGGAACGCAGCAGAAAACATTCCGCAGGCGCTGGTTTGCAGATTGCGTCCGAAATAAGCTGACGGACTTTCTTCTCGAGAGACACGTACATTAGCAGCGCCGCACTCGGCCTAGTCGACACATCCAGAATAAAAATGGACGAGCATTCGCATACTGAACCCAGCTCTTCGAGAAAGTTGTCTAGACTCTCTCGCTAGAAGAGGTTAGGGGGCGCTGCATAACAAATGGGCTCATTTCAAGCTGCTCGTTCCACTCTGTGTTGATCTACGGCCGGTCAGCCTGGCGGCGACCTCTACAACCCCGTAGTTTGTGGCAACTCCAGACGGTTAGCCCTCCCAACGCTGGCATTCTTTCGCTAAGTTCCTTTCACGTGCATGCTGCCTTTCTTTTGGGATATGTACAGCCGTCTCGTCTGTTGGCTTCTTTTTACGTTTTGGCTTCATTTCTTATTATAGGCATTCGCACATACCCAGACTTCACGCGGGGCTTCAACTCGCTGGCGTAATTTGTTCTGTGAGTGTAACGTTTTTTTTCCCTGTCACATTATTTGGCGATGCCCACTTGTACGTTATCCTTGCACCTTGCACCTATTCAGTCTCTGGCAGCACTGGAAGGCGCCGCTCCCACATTGTTTCTCACCAATTGACTGGCGCGGGCGCCTATTGTGGAGGTAGCGACACGACGGGATACACTAACTACTGTAAAAGTTCCTTAATTTCTACACAAAAAAAACTGTAACTTAGATCGGATTAAGCAGACTTACAATAGGCGGACGGGCGCTAAAATGAACTGGCTATCATTTACCCACGCCCCGCTGACAGTACCCCGAGAAACCACATCTAGACTTGTCATCCCTAATAATGCGCGATGCGGAATTTGATTTGAGAATAAAAATTGGTGGCCGAAAGCAAATCCTGCACTGGCGTGAGCTGGCTCCACCAAACACGCGAACTTGTGCGTCTGCTTGTGCTTCTCTCTCATTGTTTCGCCTCTCTAGTAAATTTGGTTTGGTTCTACAACACTTTGTGCTCACTATGGGCCAAGCTTTCGGTTCTACGAGCTCCCTAAGCCAGGGGCTGCAATTTCGAAATAACCGTTGTGAATACCGATGCCTTGGAATTATACGTCATTGTATTACATTGCTGCACCGGGACCCGGGAGTCAGTTTGAATTACGTGTAAATTCAAGTTAGCGAGCTTTAACGAACTGTATTGTCGGTGGGGCATCTATGCGGCATGCCATTGTCAGTGAGCCTGAAGGGCGCGAGCTAGGTTCTGGACCGGAAAAAAAAAGGCGAGGGGATGAAGAAATGAGTAAACACATCTAAATATAATCCTATCGTTTACTATGGGTGACGATGGTTTTAAATTAGAACTTCTCAAAGAGAACGCCACCCAAATGACTTGTCAGTAACAAGCATTGACACTGCAGTAATTGTTTTTCCAAAGCAACCTCTAACAAAATGTTTGTCTGAATGTGGTAAAATACCCGTGCACTACTTTTAAAATACGTGCAACTGAATTGAACACAATCATATCAATAACAGGGGAAATATAGATACCATAAAATATATAAACAAACTAATCTTCTGGCGCGATGATTCTTACTTGAGACGTGTTTAAGGGGAAGGAACTACGCCGAGATTAAGAATATTGTGTGAGCGTTTGTTGACAATAAAAATTATAATAATAATCAGTTTATTATCAGGGAGTACATACACAGTTTCAACGGGCCAGCCAAAGCCAACAGGTAGGTTTGTGCGGTGGCACCCAGCAGCGGCGGCAATCGCTACTGTCAAAAGTGCTCATTGATAGCGACAAATAAATAGAGGACAAAAAAGTAAACAATAATAAGAAGAAAAAGATAAGCAAAAGGAAGACAAATTATTAGACATAAACAACAAATACAATAAATAAAAAATTGGTTATAATGACATTGTTAGCATTTCTCAGCAGAACTCATCACGCGCTCTTAAGCGATTCGTACTTTTGCAAACCATCGTAACATTTCTCATCACCAAGATACACTCACAAATCAAAGAACTGACCGAGTGTTCACCGCGCACACATAGATACATCAGCAACAGTGTAATGCTAGAATGGCAGCACGCAATTGTTTCCGCGTACTTGGGGGGAACAGTTTGTCACGCAAGTCATCGAAAGTAGCAGGTGTGTGATACGGCCTTGCGGCCACTCCATAATTGGTACAGACATTTGGCGTCAAATAATGACGTATATGCCGCAGAGGTATACGTTTACATTTAGAGTTCAGCACAATAATAGGCTTAAAAAATATCAAACCACGCTAAGCCACTTGTCCTAAATAGAGTGTCCGAATCCGGCATGTGTGATTTATAAGGAACACTCTGGGATAGGCTTTTTTTTAAATACTCTTAACACTATTTTTCCTGGTAGTGGAGCAGTAGAAAAAACAGCACATTCCCTACGCGCGAAAACTGCGACCCAAAGGTTGAGCAAGTATTTTTTGAACAGAGAAAAGTAGAATTACCTAAAAGTTGTGCAACATACTGGCCGCACCTCTAAATGTTTTACATATGTGGGTCATGTGTCTGTTCCACGAAAGATTCCCATCAAAATATACAAGTAAGCATTAACCAGACTCGAAGGACAAAATACGTCTACAGGAACAATATGAACGATTAGATCTGTGTAACAGAATGAACCAGTCATTTGGCACCGTTTTCTGTCGATTTCGGATACAAAGTGGTCGACTTTGGGGATGTACGGTAATTATATTAGCCTCAAACCTACCGGCTACATTTCTAGCATCGTTTTGAAGATTTCAAAAAGCAAGCGAATTATCTGAGTTGCCGGATACCAGCCGGTTGTCATCAGGGTATTGATAAATAATTGAAGTATTTAACAACAGTAGCTAAATCTTGAACATAAAGTTAGAAAAAAGAGGTGACAAGATACTTCCTTGCGGTACACCACTCTTAATGCTAATGCAATCCCTCAGCACTGATTCAAGTGAAACCACTTGATAATTATCGCGAAGGTAACTTTAGAGCAGGGATGGAAATGGTCCGGGGAAAACACAACGTTATAATTTATCGCAGAGTATATCATGGTTCACTGTATCTGCCATCAAATTCCCTTTCTTATCACCAAGAAATTGCCCAAGCAAATCCTCGTTCTGACCTATGCTGCTATGAAGGGTATCGGACAACTTTTCAAGACACCTACGTTCCCGAGCAGCAAATAAACTAGTATTGATACTTACTCAATCACTCATGTTTTGTTACAAAGACAATCGTGACACACAATACGTGTTTTTGTTTAATTATTTCCGATAAACACCATAGAACCGATAGAGGGTGGTAGTTTGAAGGACTCTCTGCTACCGCTTTTATAGAGAGAAATTACGCGTGCGGAAATTAGGCTGTCTCGCCAAGAGTATTTATAACCCTTATATTGTGTTCAATGTAAACAAAATGACCCTTTTTAGTACCCAATATTTCTATAGATATCACCTTTCTGCACGTTATCAAGCCCTACAGAGTATGCAAAGACCAGCCTCTGTCGAAAACGCAGTAAAGGAAAACGATGACACAGGATAGCGTTGTAAATTGTGACTCGTACCCTGAACTGGTTCGTTTTTCTAGTGAAAAAGTTTTAGAGAATTTGTTGGATAGGTCGAAAGTAGCAGAATCAAAGTGGATTTCTATAATGTTTTTTCTTTTTTTTTGCAGAGAGGCGTTTGTTACGTCCTAACTCATTGACTAAGGACCAAGTTCTAGTCATACTGCGGAAAAAAACTTTGAATCTTTAGGCGCAGAATTGCCTCTTTCACAAAAGAATCTGTGTGGTCGCTATATTGCTTGCCATACCGAACTCTTCATGTAGCACTGCGTTATACGTGGTTCGGCGACACCTTCTGCAACGCATATTGGTTTATTTTATCAGCGCTAAAACATCGGAGGTATGAAATTGATGGTCAGCCCTTCGTTCTTTTTATTACTGCCATTTTATTACACTCCTCCTTCAACTGGTCTAAGTGCGAACGGAACTGTTATATGCACTGGTACTGTTGTTTTGTCGAATGAAAAAATTCCAGTGAAAGCTAACAAGTTGTTTACCAAACATATTTAACATGGTGACAGTATGAGTATGAGCCGATGGTAAAGAGTTGGTCTTTGTAATTATTTCACAACGTAGAAGTTATGTGCGTGTTTGTGCATAATTACATCCCCGGCTGTACTCGTAAGATAGGTCGGTTGCTCGACATGCTCACATGATCATCACACGTATGGGTGAGATTATCTTTAGAGGTTTTCACTTGTGGGTTCCCGGACCACCGGCTCAATACCAAATACGGGAATCTCGTTGAAGTAATGTTAAAAAACTGACCACTCAGTTCATAGCAAGTCAGTGTTGAAGTCCCCTATTATTCACTAGCTTTCTTGCACACTTCTCGCTATTCTTGCATACCTCTCGCAATTGACGCACAATAAGGGACTTCCGCCCTCCTAATGCTTCGATCTTTTTTTGAGCTAACAAACGTTGAGACTGCCCCTAAAGCAAAAAAAGCTGCACATTCTGGTTCTCGGAACCAAAGACGGAATACAACATTCCCAAATAGAATTTCGGCAGAAACAATTTCATTCAGCGAAAGGCATCCCTCATGAGCCCGACAGAAAAAGAACTCCTGGTTCTCTTACAAAGGACGCAACACAATGCTCGTTTCGCAAGCATGTCCTCTGACGATACAATCAGTCTTCGGGCTTAATCGAAACACCCTGCCGCAGACAGGTCCTTGTCAGGCGCCCATTTATTCTGCGACGAAAACAAACTACAACACGGCTCGACATTCCTTGCTCTGCCTTCGACCGGGGCGCGAAAACGGCGGCATCCCAGTGTGTTGTCAGAAGCTCAATACGATATCGCCATGCAGTAAATCCGATCTGTCAGGGGACGCATTCCTAGCGAGGGTGTCTGAATCCCTGCCCGAACTCCCAGACTGGAGAGAATAAAAGAGGTATTCCGCCCCTAACATGGGTAGCTCTCCTCTGGGCCCGACACTCAGCCACTTCGTGGAACGGGCACAGGGAGGGAAGTGAGCATTAACTTTGCATATTTTGTGCATTTTTCGTTGTCCTGAAGGTTGCCACCGAGCCTAACAAAAAAATTCACGCATCTCCACGAAGTGAATCATGATTAGTGGGCAAAGCACTTTGAATCTTTCTTACCGTAATCACCCGTGAGAGCGCTCGCTGCTGCTCAAACGATTTCCAATCAAATTCAATTCAATACAATTACATTTATTCAATCCATGTAAATCCAATCGAATCCAGTTCAATCAAAACCAATTCAATACAATGCTCCTCGCGCATGCGCAGCACGGCTTTCCAGGAGCCCGCCCTCTCTTTATCTCTCTCTCTAACCTTTTGTGAACCTTTTATTTTGTTCTTGTTAACCTTTTGGGAACCTTTTGTTCACAGATGTTCCGATTTACATGGTGCTATGCGTCTCTGTTACTCTATTTCTCTAGCCTTCTGTGAACCTTTTATTCTGTCCTTGTTAACCTTTTGTGAACCTTCTGTTCACAGATGTTCCGATTTCCACGGTGCTGTGCGGTGAGCACGGACGCCGGACGCCGGACGGACGAGCCTCTGCCTTCAGGTGCTTTCCCCTACAATAAACGCTATTCAACGTAGGTGAACGCGAGATTAGGGCTCGAGCAAGTGCCGCCTAGTTGTCCTTGGTATTGTTGTTTTTATTGACCGTGCAATAGATGGGGCATGCCAGATTAACTTCCGCATCCATACGTCAACAGCGGAGCGACATTTTCATAATTTATTTATCCACCGCTACGGGTTAACCAGGCGTGCTTCATGGTCGTCGTCATTTAAGCTGTTGCTTACCTAGACGACGAATGCGCTGAGGATCGATGTCGGTCATAGTACTTGGTTCATCCTTTCTCTACACTTATTGGGAGCGAATAAAAAATTCTTGATGAACCAGAGGGCAAACAAGACCCAAAGCGACAGCAAGAGGACACACAAAGCGCTGACTTACAACCGGATTTTGTTTCATCCAACGACGCCAAATATAAACGAAGCTGAAGCAAACAAAACATGAAGTAACACTTGAAAAGGCGGCATGAATAAACACAGAACCGACCCCGCAACTATCACTGGCACGTGTACTGTTATGATAGTCTATCTCCTTCCTCGTGAGTGAAATTGAGACTACACTGATGCAATTCTCCCCCAGGCGTCCAATCTCAGCGGTCTCTATAATTGGTCGAGTCAGCGCGTTCAAGTTTTGCCGGATAACGCGACAATCTTCAAACAGCGGCTCGCAGACGCATGTGTCGCAGTGGGTGGCAAGATGACCGCTGCTTTATTTTTAACGTTATTGTGGCACTCTCGCAGGCGGTCATTGAGGAATCTTCCGGTTTGACCGACATACCTCTTTCCACAATTTGAAGGCAGGTTTGTAAACGACGCATTCAACGCAATCAATGAAGGGCGTCTGCGCTTTATCTGACATGAGGATTGTTCCCTCCCCGAATCGTGGTTCATGCTGGAGAGGGCCGACAGTTTCGTTTTGGGCAGAAGAGCACACTTGTTTGCCCGCTCTGTTAGCTATCGTTCTTAAGTTGGGCGACACGCCATGAAGATACGCCCTCACAGCCGCATGTTTCTTAGGCCTTGGCTGTTTGTCTCGTGGTTGCGAGCCCCACAACTCGGAGTTTTAAGATTGCCGTGTTATCGGCAGAAACGTGAACACGCTCACTCAAGAAATTAGAGGCCGCTGGATTGTACGCATGGGTTAGAATTGCAACAGTGTAGCGTCTATTGCACTCACCAAGAAGGAGATGGGCTGTCTTAACCTGACACGTGTCGATAATGGTTAGTTTTGGGGTTTCTTCTGTGTTTATTTATGACGAATTTTTTGTGTGTTTTCTTTATGTTTTGTTTTCTTCGGTTTCGTTTATATTTGGAATCGTTGGAGGAAATAAAATCCAGTTGTAAGTCAGCGTTTCGTGTGTCCTCTTGCCATCGCCCCGTGTCTTGTTTGCGCTGTGGTTCAACATGCATCACCAACTCGCCAAAGTTTTCATGTTGATAAAGGAGATTGCGTGGATGCGGTGCACAAACACTGCGAATGTAAGGACACCTAAGTCAAGTCCCGGCTATATAAGCGCTGATTTTTTCTCAATACGGTCGTATTCTGTGCATGAGGCGCAGCCAACGCCTTTTTGTTTGCACATACAGCAACCGCTGTGTCTAGCACTTGTCTCTCATCGGTTGCTTAAGGTGGTTTCGAAGCAGGCGTAGTTCCGAAGGCTGGCCGCTGTCCCGAAGTAGTTGGTAGTTCTGAGGTAGTTGGCTGCGTAGGTGGCACCGACCAGATTAGGAAAGGTATCAGACCACTTGCTTGCAACGCTGTCGACCGCAGCACCACACATTTACACCTCTGGTTAGCTGTTAACTACGCGCGGAATTGCTTAGTCCCTGGGTATCTGTTCCTCTGCTAACGAATCGCGGGCTCCCAACTACAGACGCGATTTTACGATGTGCCGGCCAGCCCTATCGTGCTTAGACAAGATAAGGATTTATAGAACGAAGCGTGCCATTGTTTTGACAGTGGCGCAGACACAAAAGCCTTAAAATATGGGGGAAGGCTCCAGTGCGTCGGGTCCGCGCGATCGTTTTGCGTGGGACGATAAGCGATTTATCACACTGTCCGACGCCATAAAAAGGCTCCTTGGAAGTGCTGTCTTCGGACGGGTTTATGCACTGACCTAATTTATAGCTAGGGCCACGGCATCACCAAATCCCAGAAGCAGCCACCACGTTTGTGGACCGCCGCGGCCCATGCGAGACTAAGACATTCCGGTGCTGCCGCCAACGTATTTCAGGCGCTGTCTGCAGCGAGTAAGCAGATACCGTATGCTTAACGGCTCCTGAGAGTTGAAAAGAAAACAAATATAATGGGAATACACCGAAATAGAGGGGAACCGACAGAACTGCACGCAAAGCGAGAACAAAATTGTAGGCCTAGCGTACACAACCGCTCGTCTGGGTCCTTGTTTACCCCTAATTTATTTTGTTCCCCGTCGGCTTGTTTCCTCTGATCCACTTCTTGCTCGCCAAAGTTTTGGCGCTGGCTGCGCCTTAGCGGTAAACTTGCACAGGGAGCCTACGTTATTGTCTGAAATAGTGAGGCAGCAAGCACATATTTTTTATATAAGATGTGTTGATGCCTTCTATGGTGTCTTCAATGCCTTCCGGTATTGATCGTGTTTTTTTTATCTAGGTGTTGGATCTTGACTTTCATGATGCAGTTGGCACTGTTCATGAGTATTTCCAATGCACGCTCATAAAAGCCGCAACAGGGATGACCACACTTTCGGTGTAGTCTACAACTACCGTCAAAATGATGATGTTATGTCGGGCAACTTAATACAGCTGCTGAAAACAATGAGGCAAGGGTGGGAGAAAGTTGTTTCCCGTTAAAATAGCCAAGTCGATGTGGCAGACTGGATGTAGGGTATCGTAGGCGGCAGCCCTACCCCTGTTGACCTGTCATGACTGATGTGTCTGTCACGCGTAGACAAGCCAAGGAGACAGAGAGAACAAACCTTATCGACCCCAGAACCTACGTCCATGTCCTGATTACAGCCTTAAGCTCCCCAGGTCCACGTAGTGATGGATAATGCTCCTGTGGATCCGGTGCACCTGTTCATAGAGAGCTTCCTCGGGAGCCTGGATGTTCACGGTCGGCGGTGGAGACAGCTCCACTGATTAGAACCACCCAAATATGGGGCCCATGTTTGGAATAGGCGTTGTGTCGTTAAAATACGGACGCAATACGGACAATTTCGATCGCCTCTTCAGAAGAATTACTCACGAGTTAATAGATTTTTTTGTGGAAGGGGCGCGTTCTATGGTATTTAGAAATCACTCTGGTTCTAGCGGTCGCCATATCATCACCTAATGCCACGTCAGGGAGCATTCGTGTTTTGGGAATGGCCTTAGAAAAACCTTGGGCAAGAAGGAGGACGTTGTCGTAATGTCTTCCAAATTATAGAGCTAAAACTTTAAGAGGAAAATCGACAAAGGATGAGGCGACGGGTCGACCAAAGAAAGACGTGCGCTCAGCTTGACAACCACCAGTAACGCTTTATGTACGATCTTAATCCGACGGGTGAAGCCATTCAGTAATCCGTCTGCCCACGTTGGGAGGAATTACCACCAGAGCTGCCATCTTAATCTGGGTGGAAAAAAGTTGGTCACGGGGGGATGAGTAATTGCGCCAGGGTTTGAATTAATTACTAAAATTCGGTGAATAAAGCCGCTTGAACGTAGACTCTGTTACCGCTGGGAGCTAAGGCGGCGGTTCTGGAAACTGAGTTCGTGATATTCCACTCCTAGAGAACAGCGTGCTCAGGGGACCCAAGTTCTGAGGCGTCAAGTAGTAAGGCCACGTTTTGACCACTCACTACCCCGGCACTACCACCGGTGTAATCGACATATCGTTTAGAGGATCATGCGAGAAGTGGGACAGCCCTGCTTTAGACGTAAAGTTCGCGTTTCATGAGTCGACGTGCGGAAAGTGTGTTAGGAGGTTGTGGCGGCAGGAGAGAAGTGCGCCTGCGGATGGCGGGAGCGAGCGGTGGTAGGTTAGCCACAGTTGTTATGACGTCGATCCCGTGAGAGATTCTGGTGAGGAGAGATATCAGGGTGGAAAGACGTAGAGTATTTAGCAAATGCCCAAGCCAAAGGAGTCGATGAGCACAGCCCTGTAACGAGTCTGGGCTATCGAAGTGGTAGGGGGACCGTTCAGCAGCAGCTTGCGCAGGCTGTAGAAGCGCAAGCCAGAGAGGCATTAGTCTTACAACGCCCGCAGCTACCGCTTTTCTGACGGAGGCGAAAAGCGCAAACACCCGTGTGTATGAGATTTCACCACATGTTAAAGATCCCCCCGGGTGGTCCAAATGAATCCGGAACCCTCCAATACAGCGCGCCTCATCGCCTGCGTTGCATCTTCGCGTTAAATACTACAATCAAATCAAATAATTATTTCTGCAATGCACCGAAATACAAAGATGATGATGATGATTATGGTAATGATGGTAATTTTGGTGGTGACTCACGGCAGGCTGTATGGAAAGTGGACACAGCGGAGGGAGGGAACAAGTCACAAGGCATCCCGCTTGAGGGTGTCGACGAACGGCAACGCACGAAAGCACGCGTTACTTGAAGGGATTGTTTGCGGAGGTGGGTGAGGGATCAGTGAGCCTATGCGTCGAGATGGAGAATATTGAATCAGGCCGTTGTAGGGAACCACGGCTGCCAGGGGATTGTAAGTGGGTGGATGGGGAAGAATATGTGGTGGATAAGGAAATTTTGAGAAGTTCGGTAGACGAAAAGTATGAACGACTTGGTGGTAGCGTAGCCAAGTTGGTTAAGGCAGGTATAAAAAGAATTATCTTTCGCTGCCTACTGCTGAGTGGACGAGATGTAGCACACCTGGCTCTAGCGGGCCCACAGCTGAGATATCCACCAGGAAGACTGCGTGCTGCATACCAGGGAACGCTTCGGTAAAGAGTGGGTGCGCACAGACGACGACAATGAGGACTAGTTCTTGCGGTGTACCCAAGAGTTAACTTTCAAAGGTGGATCGGTCGTCGAAGTCGATCCACCTTTGAAAGTTAACTGGGACCGTGACCAGAATCGGTCGAGATGGCTTCCGGTGGACGACGTGGAGGCCGCTCCAAGGCTGAAGCGACATCCTGGTGAGAGGCTTCAGGGAGCAGACGATCGAGGCTGCAGCGGCGACACGAGGCCAGAGTCCGGGTAGACATCTTGGTGAGAGACCCCGGGGAGCAGAAGCTCCAGGCTGCAGCACCGAGGACGAGCTCGGACAACAGGAGAGAGCTGCATTCTCGACGGCAGCACCCGGCGTCAGCGAGAGTTCGAGGGTCCGAGCAGGAGTTCGGGGGGTGGTGCAACATCTTCGCCAGAGGCGCCGGGGAGCAGACGCTCCACACCAGCGAGGTAACTGCGGACAGGGTGAGAGCTGGAATAAATGAGGCAGCACCTGGATCCGGCGACGGTGGGTCTTGGAGCGCTCAAGTGAACGAGAGCATCAAGAGCGGCGCAGCGGTCTTCCGTCCTCGGCACCCTCTTGCTCGTCCCCCCCGGTACAGCGTGCGGACAGCGGCGGCAAAGAGAGTCCCTTTGCCCTTCTTTATGCGACCGCTGCTGTACGAGTGTATTAAGTGGGAGTTGCTTTGCGCGTTATTCAGGGTAGTTTTTGCTGAGTCGGGTTGGCTTAAAGCTTTCACAATGGCGGGGGTCCTGTCGCCTGAGCAGATAGAGCAGGGAATGGCTGCAACCCTCGCTGCGATCGAGCAGCTCGAGCTCAAGATTGAGCAGGCGACACGGGCTTTGGATCAGCGGCTTGCGAGGGAGGCGGAGCAAGCCAATTGTGCGGCAATTCCTGCGCTAGTGGCTTGCGAGCAAAGTCCTTGTGCCGTCGAGGTTGATCGCAGTGTAGAAGCGCCTGCCCCAGATGGGTGCGTATTGGCGGTAGGCTGCGCATTACTAGACTGTACGTGCGATCTCGAGCTGGAGTTGATGGACGCAGTTGTTGAGGGTGAGGCCGCAGCGCATGTTGTAGAACCCGAACCAGAGATAGGCGCCCCGAGGGGCGGTGTTGTGATGCCTATCGTCGGGCTTAGTTCCGAACGACGCACTCCGGGTGGCGAGTGTGCGGAATCGGTTGGCGGCGTATTGCCGGTGAGCAGACTCGAGCTTGTGTCGGGCGCATGTGAGTCCGAGGGCCAACTAAGCGACGGCGCTGCGGGGCATGCGGTTCAGGAGACGATAAGGGCGTATCAAGGGAGCCGGCGGCACAATTGGCGATGTCGCGACTCGCGTGTTTTCCATTTGCTGGTCCGCCGAGTGCCCAAAAGCCGGTGTTGCGACTATGTAAAGGCGGTGCACTTAGTTGCATGCGAAGTGCAGTACCGCGGCGTGCAGACGCACGTAGAAAATCCTGTGATAAGTTCCATGATGGCAAGGGGAAGTGACCCTTCCGGCCTAGAGCATTTAGAGTGGCCCACTTCGATTTTGGGCGGGACCAAAAGCGGGCTTTCGTTAGGTGGGCTTTCTGGGCAACCCCGGGACTTGTTTAAGTACGAGCTCTTGCTTTTTGGCCCCGAGTGCTCTAGCTTTTATTCGTTTGCCTCTTCCTCTCCTCCCATCGGCTTAAACCGTTACTTCTATGGTGGGCGTCCCATTTAGGTTGTATTGCGCTCATTCGGACACTGGTGCTAGCAGCGTCGTCCGAATGAGCGCAATACAACCCAAATGGGGCGCCCACCATAGAAGGGACCCATAGAAGGGGCGCCCACCATAGAAGTGGCGCCCACAACCCACCATAGAAGGGGCGCCAAAATGGGGCGTCGAGGTGTAGGATAGAGGCGAGCATCCGTGGTGTTTGTGCGTGAGACAGTGCCTTGAATGCTTGGTCCAGGCAACGAAGTGAACCTTGAGTGCACCGCAAGCGCACAGCCAGTGAACTGCAGCAGGTATGAACAATCTTTCTTCCGCATTCGGAAAGAACATTCGTCCGCGAGTGCGCAAAGAGACGATGCGAACTTTCTTTAACATGTTTTCATTGCTACAGAAGAAGGCGTAGTCCTTGCTTTTTGCAGTGTTTGAGTGTCTTTTTCTCTTGTTGGAGTGAAAGAATTATCCTGCATGCGTTTGTAGCTGCATGTATTGCGCTTTGTAATATTACTTCAGTTGTACTGAAAAGTGTTTACACCTTTCGTGCGGTTGGTAGCCTCTGAACGTCAAGGGCAAGGTTTTCCGCGTGTGCCGGGTATAAAGCGAGATCGCTTTTGTGTGTTAATGTTAAAGCTGTCGCCTTTTTGGAGGCTGGTTGGTAGTTTGTTTACTCTTTTTTTTAATAATGAGTGCCCTCAAGGACAGTTTGAAGTGTATATTCTTTGTGGTTGAGCGTTTTCGTTTAGTTTTGGAGTTTGCGGAAGGCACACCGCCTTTCGTGAGGAAAGTGAGGAGTCTTGTTGTATTTTTTGTTCTTTGCTGCAAGTGTTTTTTGGGACTATTCAGAACTTACGTTTTATTCCTGCGGAGCGTTTAGGCTACAGTACGTTTGAGAGTGTTGCATGCTGTAAATTATATAGCGATTGCTACGAGTGAGTTTTTTTGCTGTTTCGTCTATCGGGTTTTTATAACCCACCACCAGAGTTTATGTTGTACGTACAGCACGTGTACGGACAAAATTCTTGGTTGGGAGGTGTTATGTTCGGGCCCCTCACTTCGGAATTAAAACCGCCCGGCTACTAGACATCTTTCGTTGGGGTTGGCTTGTTTACCTGTATTGTGCTTGTTTCCCCGCCGGCCGAGCTGAGTTGGACGCGAGGGGTGTAAGGAGAAACCAGCGGACGCTTCTTTGTTATTCGCCGCGCTTTTGTGTCCACCCGATGAGCGGGCCCGGAGACGACGCCTACTTACGCGTCGGTCACTCTATAATAGCTGAAAGCGATGTAAGCTTCGAAGAAGGAGTATTTACTTCGTTTGTTTGAAAAGCCGGTGGAGGGGGAACAGGGGCAGAGGAGAGAGAGAGAGAAGTAGAGGAGAGGAGCTGCGAGCCCCGCTCGACGCGGGCCTTACCTCACCTCTTGTTTGCGATGACGAGCCACGAGTTGTGAATACGTAGTGTAAATAAATTGTACATATTGTACATTTGGAGTTTACTTGGAGTAGACCTTCGTCGACTATGTGCCGTCCGCCAACGAGCCAGCGAGTCGTCTTTTCATCGGATCATCGATCACAGACCGTCGACGTCGGCCGACCAATCCACTCTGATAATTTCACTCCCTGGTTTGTACATTTAAAGCTATTGCAGGAAATTTCCATGCACTACAGGAAGACACCACACTTGTGTTGTGCTTGTTTGGTGTGGGTACATGTTTTGGTGCGACTCAACCGAATTGACCAGCAATTCGTTTTATTGCGCTTAATGAAGTGGGTGGGCTCGGTGATGTGATGCGATGGGCTGACTAATGCGAGGGCACAGGTAATTCCGGTAATAGCACCTATTGCCTCCACGTCACGTAATACGGAGCACGGATAAGGCCACAATGTGGGTTACATTATGAAATTCTTCGTTAGGGTCCATAAGACAGAGTGCTCGCTAAGTGGCGAAGCTAGAGAATCGAGTTAGTAATCGAAGGGGCGCATAGTGATATGCTCAGCAGTCACACATTCTCTAAGCACGTCCACATCCCCGGGATAACCTTTGTCTTATAAGTGAAACAAGTGTCGTTTAATGTCAGTTTGGCAGGGTGTTCATGCTTGGGACTGATGTGGTCTTTATTTCAGTTCGAAATACCACTAAGCCAACGGTTTGCCCATCTTATTATAACTGTTTAGAGTTATTTCTATTTTGGTCATTGTGACTTTAACATGACACGATGACAAGCCGCAACAGAAAAGGTGACAGCAAGCGGAGGAAATGTTCGATTTAAAATTGGTATCTCTGAAAATACCACCACAATAACTACACACCATCAATTGCTTTCGGTTGCTGATAGTACTTCCTGAAATCGTGGAAGAAAATATAGTCAATATGTATAATTTTAAATGTTACAATTTACCCTGGGATATGAATTGGCCACGCGAACCTGTTATAAACAATCAGGAGTTGCTCCTCGGTATCCGGAAGTAGTTTTTTTTCTGAGAGTATTAAACGTTGCATCTTCCGACAGTGTGAAATGTGCGTGTCTAATACTTGTATAAATACATTAGGAATGCAGCTTTTTCCGTTGATATAATTCTTCCTATTCTAGGACAAAAAAAATGTGCCTCAAGCAGATTGCCTCATGTTCATTTTTTACTTCTTTCGGTAGCAGCGTAACTACATGCACATGAAACTTACGGCAAGAACGACATAGCCGGTGACTCTGAAGGAAGAACAAACAACAGGAACAGGGCAGACACACGAACGTAAATACTTCAAGGCGGACGAACCAAGGCATCTACAACTATAGGCGATGCGAGAGTGACTTCCTGGGAGAAAATTTATCGTATTCTTCCAAGTTACAGTGACTAACGTAATTCATGGCTGGCCTGTGCCACAGGAACCTAAATTACGGTGAAGACCCGGCAGTATACTGCTGTGCTCCAAAATAATTTCATCACTTTGATGGCGTGTCCTGTGCACGTCAAGCGGCACTCAACTGATTTGAAACCGCTGTGCTCTCTTATCGTGTGTTTGTGGAAGGGAAGGCCTCATCAGTACTGGTCTGCCCTGAGGAGTGTGGGTGTTTTGGTCGATATGGGAAGCATGTGTAAACGCAGAATAGCCAGGGCAACTGTCATCAGGAATAATTTGCCATAACAACTGTGCGGGTTTGTTTACTGTACGAGGTGATGTGGGACCGTGGGATGGCACAATCACCATTTCGTGTAGGTGAAGCAACGGTCAGAATTACTGAACCAACGTCACGTCCAAGGGAACGTCTTATATACACAGACGGCGCAGCTACGCCTCGTCACAATCTTCTTTTTCTTTTATTAGCGGACGTCGTTACACCTCAAAGTTTTATCTTATGTCGGTGCGAGCATATACGCTTTCGGGTATCCAATGCGCTGTCTATTGCAATTAGTGAGTGGAAACAATGTTGCCACTTTCGAGTTATTGTTTTTCTTTTTCGACATTTTTTTTTCTTCTCTCGGTTAATATGCCTCAGCGCATGTGGGCATTCGCATCGCCAAAAAATAACAAAACCGGACCATCAGCGGGGACGCCCGTTACTGCTGGCCTAAGTGCTGCTTCTGTAATATGCATGTTCAAACCACCTATGCAATTCTCTACATGCGTCTAACGTTTCTGTTTAGAAGGCAGCAACGCACTCTCTAAGTCCACGTTTATCCTTTTCCCTCTGCGCCTTTTTCTTCTCTAGGAGTTGTAGCATACCAGCGCTGGCATGGCCAAGAGAAGAGGACATTCAGCGGACGCGTACGTTGCTACTTGCCTAATAGCTGTTTCAGAATTGGCATGCCTAAATTACTGATATTTAAGCCTGAGTATACGCCTCAAAAAGGGTTTTAGCTCGAAGGTCACAAGGACTTTTGTTAAGGAAACTCGCCGAGGTGTGATGTTGCAGAAGATAAGTTTTAGCCACGCATTCCGGAGGCTGTTTGAATGCTACCCACAACCCAAAAATCCTCAAGATTTTCTGTGACTCTCTTACCCCATTTGTCATTATTCGACCCATCCGCAATTACCTGTGCTTCTGTCGGCATTTTCATTTATCCTACGTGTGCTAAGGAGGTCGGATTTGCGACCTACTAAGGTATATACTGCTTTCAAATAACAGCCAGACAATATAATCACAAAGAAAATTCAACCCAGAAACACCGTTTAGAAACCCTGTAGGAATCGGCCCATGGTGACTTTTGTTCGTAGTGCAGCAGTAATTTTGCTCTATATTTTGCTGCCTGGTTTCCTCCTTCTGGCAGATTAAACTTTGCCCAAACCAGTCATGAACGCTTATCGAACACTTCGATTTGTAGATTAATTCGCTGTCTCACTACCAACAGCTAACCTCCTGAAAGCGATTAGCCCGGGTAGGCAACTTTGGAATGCGACACATTTTGTTTCGAATTCAAACTCTTCGCGATAGCCGTGAAGCTTTGCTTTGTAGGCTATGGCTGTATTCAAGGGAGATGTCAAATTTTTCCTCCACCGAAAATTATTCAGCTAGTTGCCTAACCAGTAATTTTAATTCTGATTGCATCATTGCGTTCGCTCTCCGAAGTTCGTGATTTTTGTTCGCAAGTTGCCAAAATACACCAATTATTTTTCTTTAGGACTAGACCTATCATTTTACGATGAATATCGGAGCACGTTCCCTGCCATAACCTGCAATAACCCCCGACCACATTCCTCATTCCTGTTTCCTCCGACGAAGCTTTCATAGTTATGTTCCACGATCAACGAAAGTATATCCTTGATTTGCCTGGCTAGACAGCAGAGGTCATTAAAAATAAGAAACTCTCCTCTAACGAATTCGGCTCGTTAGCAGACGTTCGGACGCGTGCACGTTTCTTTAGGCAGGAGTGAAGTAGTTTGTAAGGAAACTACATCGGCGCCGCAACCAAAAGTCCCGGAAAAACGTCATCATTTCTTAATTCCGCATGCGCTGCTTAGAACACATTCGTACTTTCGCAATAGCTCGGGCTGTTCTTAAGTGAAGCCCCGCGCCTTTTCAGTTAAAAAAGGAGGAGCTTCATCTGTGAAAACTGCCCCAGTAGTGCATCTGGTGGTATGCGTCTAGACAGTGACATCGACGATGAGTGAGTTGTACAAAACCTCTTTTTGCTCTAGCGAATGTTTGCCTAACTTGAGAATCCTTCAAATGCCGTCGTTGTCTTAGAAACTTGTGCACACGGATGGTGCGTGCTGTGCATGGTCGTTACTGTCAACGAGGTCTTCATGGTTTAGGTTAAGCGTAGTTGATTAAGTTAGAGCTGGGAACAAAATGTAGTGTTCATTTAGGCTCACTTTCAGTAACGAGCAGATGTGCGTGATACTGATATTACTGTGGCCGGAGTCAGGTATCTTATTAGTAATCTGAATCTCGCTTAGCACACGACATCGGTAAAATTCCTGATAAAAAGTATGTGCCAGTCATGCCGTGTATTTATTGTTTATTTTGTATACGTTATTTTCACATTGCCACGCTTAGTGCCGTTTCTCCAACAGAGCAAACGGACGCTATTCGCGAAGCCCACGTCAAATTTTGAGGCTTAACGCACCGATGTTACTCATAGTCTATAAGGCGCACGTAGCAGAGGGCTCCGGATTTATTTGGACCAAATGGAGTTCGCGAAATCTCGACCAGGCGCGTTTTTTTTTTGCCTCCATGTGAATCCCTTGTAAAAGATTAAGAATACAGCAACGAACCTAATGGCACATTTGGGGCCTTGATGGTTCGCGCAGGGGTGTACCAGTAAAGGCAACCCGCGCCAACTTCTTAGAGTGATTCCCTTATGTGTAGATCATCAGAATACTGAATAAGAGTCTTAAATAAAAGCGATGGACGCAAATTTGCCGACGCCTATTTGTATTATATCCTTTTCAGTCACAAATTATTATATTCACTGCAGAAAAATTCTATACTTGGAGGTTTAGCAGTGTCAAGTGTCTAGAGGTAAGAAAGAAAGGTTCAGTCTCTCTAGAACGCTTATTACGCAAATGTCGTCGTGTCCTCATACGGAGCACCATTACTCAATCCTGATTTCCCCTATAAAAATTATAAATATCCTGAGGCAGTTTGCAAACAAGGAGGTGAAATAATAATTTCTGCACATGAAAGAGGTGCTTTTAGCCTTTATAAATGATTTACGCCGCAGGAAAAGAGAACTTAGGACGGCAACACACCGGAGCTCCCACAAAATTTGGTGGCGTCCATTTTAAAACGACGTTTATGACTGCGGTTCCGCCATTCCACATCACATGTTGCTACCTTTCACTTCCGTAGGTTTCGAACATCAGCCGCAACCGCTCTGCAGCATGAACTCTCTTCGTTTTCACGAGGAAAAACACCAAAGAAACTCGCGTCTCCATATGGAGACACGGTGACTGAAAGAGATATACTACCTGGGAATAACACATCGTTTACCTGTAAATAACGACTGTAAATAACGGTGGAAAGATCCTAACACCTTTAGTGGTGAGTGCACGCGTGGATGGCTTACAAAAGCCACCAGGACAATTGAATTCTTCAAAGCGGAAATTTTTATCTGAATGTTTTCAGTCATACGAATTAGAGAGACGCTTGTGAATATCAAACTACGATTGTCCCTTATTGGATCTCCTGAAGTGTTCGTGCCCAGCGGCACAGCCTTAACATACGTACACATAGGCTGTCAATCTGCCATTTTTAACATCGAAGCTGCTGTGCTTGGTATACACAATACCACTGGACAAACTAATCGAAGCCCAATGCCTGGCCCAGCGCACACGCCTTTCCCAGACCCCGGCTGGTCGAAAATCCTCGATCGAATTCGTGCCAACGCCTCGCTTCTACTAGATCCTCCAGCTCACATCGCCCGTCTTCTCCGCGCAAATCTCCACATTAGCCGATACCGGGAAATATGCATCTAGCCTGCCACCATAGACGCTGTCTAGCCCGAGCACAAGCACACCTCTCCCGCTACCCTCCCTCTGAGCACACTCTTTACGTAGACGCAGCGGCCTTCCCCAACCTTCCTGCCTTCGCACTCACTGTAGTAGGCGCTTCTCAAACAATCCCTCAGGTCTCAGCTACTGTCGCCATTACCTCTTCGGCAACTGCGGAAGGCCCGGCCATTGCCCTTGCCCTTACTCAATTACCTAACCATCAGATCTTTTTTCCCGACTCTCAAACTCATTTCCGTCATTTCCATAGCTGCCATAAGAATTATTCTTCAGAATCCCCGTGGCCATCCCGTGATGCTGCTGTGGACTCCGGCATACACCGGCGTTGTTGTAATGAGACGGCACACCAACACGCCCGAGCTTTGATATCCCGGGCTCCCGTTCCTTACGCCTACACACGGCATCCCCGAAATGTCCAACTCGAACCTACTTACGCACAGGGACATAACAATACCGCCTCATCCGCAGGAGCCTACCTCCCCCATACCCTTCACTTACTCGGCTGGCACATGTGGCGGCTCTTACAAACCCACACTTTCCCACACCGCACTCTTCTTGTGCACTCTTACCCACATCAATTCGTCTCCCCTCACTGCATCCCATGCGGCGCGCTGGAACCACCATTCCACTGCCTGTGTGAGTGTGCGCGCGACCCTTTCCCCCTTTCCACTCTCACTCTCTCTGCGGGCTGGCTCTGGGGATCTCTGACCTCGCAACACAAGGGGCCTCCTCCACCCCTCTACCCTGAACCCAATGTAAAATGAAGTGGTACTACTACTTACTTGCGGTAAGTTCACTGTGGCAGGAAATATTAACAAGAAAATGCCGATCGCTTGTGAGCGCGCTTGCTTTTCCTCGACCGCCGAGCCCCCCCGCCACGCGCAGTGAATTTAGCAAAAAAAAAAAAAAAAACTGGCAAAAACCCGGAGGCGCGAGAAAATTGTCGTTGTAGTTCCTGGTGACTTCTAGATACCCACGTGGGTGATTGGCCAGTAATCGGGCGTGATGACGGTGAATGTGCCCGCTTAAAACACCAGAAAATTATGAACCTAGCTATTTATACGCAGAAAGAGGGCATTACAACCGAATAGAATTGGTTGAAACTGGAAAGTAGATCTTGGGATTAAAAAAGGAGCATTTTGTGCCGGAAAAAGCACATGCAAGAATGAAGGCCGTGACTAAAGTGCCGTCCGACGGTATTATAAGCGCTCCACTATATCGACGTCCACCGGCGTTTTGTGGCAAAATTGCCGCGTCTGGCAGTACATCGCCCAAGATAACGTAAAGCTAGGCAACCTAACCTAAGCATAACATACGATAACCTAACGCACACAAAAATCATTTAGAACACCAAGTCTAACCTAAGGCATAAAAATTACACTTCAAATAAATAAAAAAAGGAACAGAAAAGAAAAAAGAAACAACCGAGGCAAGAGCCGGTCTCGAACCACAGAACTCCTGGTCAAGAAGCTGAGGTGAATCCCCTGCACTACAACGACAGACTCTTTGGCCGGTGCTAGCGTAGTGTTAAATATTCGAATGTCGTCGGACGGCACACTAGCCATGCCTGCAACGATCAGCTAGAGTGCCGTCGGATGGCACTTTAGACACTGCGAAGAATGAAAGCTAACAGGGCAGGCACCTGGTCTCGGAAACGTATGCACGAATGTTCCGAGCGCTCGTGAGCGCGTGATTCTCAGCTACCGCCGAGCGTTCGGCCACCAGGAGTGGATTTAGCAAAAAAACAAAGAAATCTGGCAGAAACACCGAAGAGCGAGAAAAAGCCGAGCCCTCGTCGGTGCGTGCCTCTCGGTGACCGCCGAGTCCCAGGCTTGCGCACTGGCTTTTGCAAAACAAAAAAAGAGATCTTGGGATGTCGTGAGACGCTACCGAGCACGTAAATAAAACTCCTGACGTAATGCTATAGTTAAGAAAACACCCTGTTTGGGAGGAGTCACCGCGGCCGCTGCATTCCTCTAGAACACATGGCTACGAGCATGCCACTCTTTCGTGGGGTGATTTCAGCTCCCAACATTCCCAACGAAGATCACGACGACCTCTTTGATGGATATGACGACGATTACTAGCACCGCTAATATGAAAATAAAAATTTGGGCCGAAACGTAACTATGTGTCCGGCTAATTCTCGCGTACAACAGCTCCGCCATTCTATACTTGCGCGGGAGTGCAATCTTCCCTGAATATTTTTTAAGTTTAGGAAGGCATCATGCTGTTTTCCGCTTGAAGTTACCCTTTCATAGCATATTCCTCATGCAACCACGTAAGAACGTGTGAAATTATTCTGGTAAATTAGTCTGCGGTGCCATATACAGCGGTGCAGAAATACCTTGACGCTCTTCATAAAAGCCAAATTTGTTGTATAGCATCGAAAATTCCCATTGCACAATTGCTTTCTAAGCTGAAAAGGGATGGCACGTTTCATGCCTCGCGCTTCTACGCAACTGGCTTTTCTCCCGAACTCGAAAGACAGAGTAGAAATTCGACAAATCGATCACCCGCCCACCACCACGTGCTCGAGATACGCTTCGTCGCACTTGGCGAACGCTTGTAACGTATACGTTGCTTCGATCTCTGAACGGTCGCGTTACACCAGGCACTTCCCCGCCGCTACCAAGCAGCGGATCTCCGCCTGCTGTAATCATGATACGGGCAGTAAATTTCGCTCCTACTAATTGAGCACCCCTGAGCCCTCTCAAAGCCGGGTGTGCGGGTTGAAGGGAAGGCCATAAATCCTGCGGTGCGACGTGGATTGGTTGCGTAATCAGTGCGCTTTGTTCACCCGGCTTATCTACGCCCCCTTCCTCCTGGCCTTCGGTCCAACGCGACAAGTCCTCTCATCGGGGCACATGCTTTAGGTTTTCGAAGGCTCCGAAGAGCGGAGGACTAAGGGAGTTGGGTGGCGATGCATATTGTAACGCCACCCTGATTGCGGCTGTTTAAGAATTCCGACACGCTGCTCTGAACCAAATGGGATCACGGGGCATCCGGGAGGCCGCTGTTGGGGTTGCAGCCCCACGATAGGCCCTCATCAGTGGCGTCGGTCCGGAAGCCCCGAGTTTTAATCAAGCCACCGGGATATTGGGTGCCCTGGCTTCGAGAGCTCGAGAGGCAAGTTATGGAGTGGCGTGGTTCGACCTAAATAGGCTCGGTTGGCTTAGCACAGCAGTGCGCGCCGTATATAACCAGCCGTTGCGATAAAGCTGTGTTCTGAGGGATGTCTTATCAGTTTCAATGTCACGTTCCTCACCTCCGTAATAGGCACTCGTGGTTTGGGCGAAGAGTCATACCGTGCGCCAGACATTGGAAGTGACACGGTTGACGTTATCAGACTTGGCTGTTAGAAATGCATCCGGCAGGTACGTAAGCGCAGTCTGTGCAGTCTGCGTCTTGGTATAGTCTTGGTCTATGTAGTCTGTGTAGTCTGGGTCTTAGAAACTACCAGTTTTAGCCGTTCCTTGATATATTTATTTATTTATTAGTAATACCCTCATGGCCAATGGCATTATAGAGGGGGGTGGTTACACTCATGAGTACAACAACAAAAAAGCAGCAAAGGTAATACACAAAAAATAGGTCTTTGCACAAAATTAGGCAAAAGAAAAAAAAACGCACCATGCAAACGTAACTGCACACAACGAGGAATGGTTTATACAATGTTGACTATGGCATTTTTGAAAAGCGTATGGTTGAGAATGGTTGCTATGTGTGAGGAAAGGCGATTCCATTTTAAAGATGTCCGAGGAATAATGACTGGGAAATGCGTTCGTTCGGCTCGATGCTATGCCGACCTTGTGAGCTTGGTCAATGCGAGAAGAAACGTACAATGGAAGCAAATTGGTTCATCATGCAGGTGTTGGTGATGAAATATTTTGGGCTGAAATATTTTGAAATTTGTTGCACCTATTTTATGAAGCAAGATTTGTAGCAGGTGAAATATTATTTTTGATGGAGGCTTTCTTATTATTTAATTTGCCTCTGACTAGTGACGGTATGAATTTCAAGCAAGCTTTTATAGAAGTCGAACTGAAGACGTCGAACCAAATTTTAAGCTTTTTATAACGGTACTTCTGCTAAGTTAGTATTTAAACGGGTTTCGGAAGACGCTTTTAGACTTGGTGAAATAAACTCACTCAATGTGTGACCATACATGCGAAAGTACATGTTATCCGAATGCCGCTTTTCTTACCACCACATCTTCTGCGTGCTTATTTCACATTGCCGCAATCTATGCTGTGGCCTTTCCGCGTCATCAGGACCTGTACTCTTGATTCAGTACACGTCCAGTCATTAGTCAGCAATTTCTCTCTTTTCCACTGGATCTCCAGCCTCATTTTTACAGGGCGATCTGTGGTATAAATTAACGACAATTATCCTTCATTAGTAGTACCACATGATCCAGGAGTACGCGCATTTTAATGTTCCTTGTGTAGTGTTTATTATGAACTTGTAGTGTAATGTTCCTGTTGTGTCATCCGCCTGTAGTGGTCCTTATGCTCTATAGTGTTCTTGTATGCTTGAGGTTTAAGAGATAAGCGCTACGTGGTTCTAGCCTTGGAAGTTCTTTCAGTTGTGGCGCGTCAGCAGAATACGGGTGTGGCAGTGCCAACGTTTTTCGCGAATGATCTGTAAGCCTGCAAGTAATGTAGATATATTGAAAACAAAAATCACTGCACAATTCAGCATCTTTACGATTTTTACGTGGACTTTATAAAGAATTCGTATTTCGCATTTCATCTCAGTATGTGGGCAACTACGGCTGTAACCACTGGAACTACTCCTTAAACAAAATATGTAATTTGGGGTCGGAAAAGGAATAAATATGTTTTTGAAGACTCAGCAGCTGTAATCGTTAACCATTTCAGTCGTATTTCACGACAAATATCATCAATCTGCCCCACTTCAGCCATTCCAGCCGAAGCTCAAAGCACCACAGAAGGGAAGGGCCTTTGTTTCTTTGCAAAATAAACCAGTATTCATCGCACCGTTCATTAGAATGAATAGGTAGGAATTAATATTTGCAAATGAAAAAAAAATTGTGTTGCGTGTGGCGTTTTTTGGGAGAGCGCCCGGGTAAAGACACGTTTAAACAAAGGCTTCTCAAATCCAAAGCAATGTGCATGTGTTATTCATTTCATAATTCATCGGCTATCACACAAGCTCACTGTACACTCACATGCACAAGGTTGAGTGTAATTAGTTTAGGCGCGACGTTCTTTTTGAAGACAGGCTACATATGTTTAACTAGATATTATTGGACGGCGAATAATTGCGCTAAAAACATCAAAGACGTTGTTACTTTTACAATACCAGTTTCAATTAAGGAAGCAAAGAAAATGTTAAACTTCAAAAGGTTGTGAAATGACTCTCAACTAAAAAAAATCGGTATAGTTATTGCAGTTAAAGAATCGTAAATATGGAACGGTTGGTGAGCTTTTCCAATATAATTTCCCGAAACACTTTGGTTCTCGTCTTGATTAGAAAGCTGCGGCCATCCACGTCTGACCGCGTTAGTTCAACGTAAGTTCCATCACTACCCGGAACAAGTCCCAACTCTTCCTTGCTACACCCACACGTAGACACAAAAAAACTGATGCACTATGCGGGAAACCAGGGTGCCTTCTTCCTTTGATCACGTCTCATCAGTACAACATCTAGCCATAACGACTAACGACGAAACGCCATTAGTATTGATGAGCTTAGGGGCGGTATCAGTGGAAAACGCATTACCGAGGAGGATAAAGGCGCACTCGAAGCGACTGACAGGGAAAAGTAGAGAAGAGTTGGTGAACGACTTGTAGAACCAGCAGCTTGAAGTGCGTTCACTCTCAAGCGACAGTGAAAAAGTTCTGCGGGCCAATAAACCATTTGAGGGATCCTGCAAGCCAATATCTTTGCATTAGAAAAGACCCGGAGCCACTACATTACGCGGAGCTAACGTGGGCATACTTGCTTAGCTTGTTGCCATGCTGTATTTGTTGCTAGTGACGGGCTCGTTTTTCCTTACAACAGAAGACGCAGCATGATTGCGGGAACGCTTTGCACAAATACCAGCTTTACGGTTTCCGGAAGGGTACTGCTTCCAGAAAACGGTTGACAATCACTCCAAGGCCGACGCACCGTGACAGCTGTTGATGTACACGTATGGGCTTCGCAGAGCACACCCGGGCGATATTATGTGCTAGGTCATGAGTTGGCCGCTTCAAAAACGGAGAAGAAATATAGAATCTTGCAAGCGAGAATTACCGAATTGAAGTTTGAGATGCTCTTTTATTCACCGAGCATTTTTAAAGTAAGTTTCAAGACGTCACACGCGTGAATTGCTGCGAAGATGTTTTTTTTTTTCAGGTGCCCTATAGCAGTCTGTTACCAAAGAAAGAAAAGCCCGGGAGCTTTAGTAAATACTTCGATGAAATTGCGTGTACCCGTGTGAAGAGTTATACAGCTCAGCCCCATTAAAATCAGCTTCACTACCGCATCCCAAGAACTTGCTGAGAATACCTTTTTCCTAGGGGCAATATAAAAGGTCTTCTACGAAGACACGAAATCCCTAGAGCCTTAAAGTAAATACACCCATACAACCGCATAAATCGTTAAACGAACGTCTTACTGCTGCGAAGATGTTTGTAGGCACCATTTCAGCAGTCTAATCCCGAAATAGGACGGGCTTGGAAGTTTTTGAATAAATACTTTCATCATTTACCATGTACCTTTAAAAATATCATATACGACGAACAATAAAAGTTGGCTTGATTACTATACGGGAATGCGTTGCCGAGAAGACACTTTTGGGAGCAATTACCATCATATCGATACAATAACCAGCAATGCATCTAGATAACTGAGATTTATTAGGCGCAATCTGCATTCACTTAACTCGACCACCAAAGCTTCTGGCCCCCCAAACACTTGTTCGATAAAGATAGAATATGCAGCACTAATCTGTAACCCCAACCATTCGTATTTCGAAAATAAACTTGAGGCACTCCAAATAAAAGCGGCCCGATCCATCCTCAGGAACTACGTACGTACATGAAGCATAGCATACATGAAAAAGCCCTAAGCATACCACCTCTGCAACACCGGCCACATCATAGTCTTTTATCGGTATTTGATAGGCTGTGCCACAGCCAGTCTTCTTTTGCTGTCTCGCACATAAAACTCTCCAATCATGTTTTTTTCTCGTGTAAACGAACCTCTTCAGTCAACCTGGTGCATTATGATCGAAAAAATACAGCGCGACTTCGACAACGCCACAAGAAAGAACGATAGGACAAGCGCTCCCGTCGTTCTTTTTTCTGTCGTTGGCTAAGTAGAGCTATATTTTTTCTCGCCTAGATCATGGGTTCCAAGTCCAGCCATTATTCGCGCGTAGACATGCTTTTCTTCTCGCAACTCTTACTTGGTATTCGTCTCTTGAATCAACTCTCAGGTAACATGGTCATCCTCATTAACCACGACTCATCCATCAAAGAGTTGCAATCATTCGTCAATTTATAAATTGTGTATATCATTTTTCATGATTGTATTATTTTTGATCGTGAACATGCGAATGTTGTAATTGGATAATTGTTGCCCCCTCTTTGCGTGCCCTTGTCGTGATACTATGCATTTCGACTGGAATATGTTTGTATTTCCATTACTGCTGCTGGGTTTTAGGATAAAAGTTTTCTTACCCCCAACGATATGTGTAACTTCCGTAAGTGCCTTTATGTTAAATGAATAAAAAATACAGGAGGTCTTGTTTGAATATATGAGGACCTATGGGCTTTTAAAATAAACGCCTCTAAAGACCAATGTGTGCGTACGAAACCCAGTACACAAGCACCTTCAGAGTCATCTCGACTTCTGCCCACCCATGCATTCTTTAGAAGACGTGTTTTGGTGCCCTATAAGCAGTCTGATAAGAAAGAAAGAATGCTGTAAAGCCTACTAATAACTCCCTATGAAGCTCTGATACCTAGCTCCATTTTACAGTCAGCTTAATACTAGACAGACATTCAGTCTGAAAAGACATTGTTCCCGGAATACAAGAAGTCTTAGATGAAAATGCGAAGGCAATAAGGTCTTCTACTGCAAATAAAAAAACTGCGTGTATCCTCACGGAACGCTACACGCGAGCCCCTTCTCAATAGACTTCGCCCTCATTCACAAATGCTTCTCTGGGGAGATATTTTGTTACAAAAGCGTATAAGCTTTCTGTACCAAACTATAGGAAGCCACATGAATTTTATTATTTACCTCCATAAGACACCATTATCTCTACAAAGGTCTAAACATTGCGATTCTCAAATATCACCTCTTCTTCATGTTTTGCTGCTTAAAGTGGGCTAGCACCGCCTATCGACTCTCAAACATGCCGCCTTATCAAGTTTTTGCCATTCTCACAGAGACGGCGCTACTTGCTTGAAATTTCTAGAGATCGTGTATATCGCGTAGCGCAAGAGCTGCGCCTCTGTTTGCCACATGCACCGGGTTCCACCTTGAGACAGCGAAGCCCGCTTTCAGGGCTGCGCACAAGACACCGTTTAGTAAGTTCTGGTGAAGTGACCGGCGCTGGTTGCCGTGGTGGCGGCAGCGGAATCCGCTCAGCTGATAAGCAGCCAACTATACCCGCAGTCGGGCAGTATCGCAGCTGTGGGCACACGCATGCGCCGACTCCTCCCGGCCGCTGCCACAATGGCAAAGCGTCGGGTCCTACACGCCTGACGGGTGGCTTTCCCGCATGACCAAAAAACTTAAGATGGCGGATGGACGCACAACGCTGCTCATCCAGGGAGCTATATACAGGAACGGCAGGAGTTCCGATGGCATGTGCTTTGTCTGTTTTCTACCCGCTTCTGTTGTCTTCGGCGCGAATCACACGATGATCCTCAGTGATTTTTATAGAAATAAAGGTGTCTTGTCCTTGCTGAGTTGATAGCATGGGATAATATGTTGTATAAGTAGCTCATACTGAGCAAGCTAGGAGGATTTAGTACAGAACGCCGTGTCACTGAAGTTCGTGGTCACCTAGTGTGGCCACCATACATGACCACCAGCCAAAAAGATGCACGAAGCGCAGGTGCGATACAGTACAGTATGTGCAGTACAAAATCGCAGCCTTGAAGAACGGCATTTATGTGTGGATCGTGCAATGTAACGTCGCGGCTGCGTGGAAGCAAAGATTATTTGGCGGCCTTCCACTGAAAGTGACTGGTGGGCACCTCAGCAGACCGCTTATCTTCTAAACCAAAAGTTCCAATTCTATTTCTCGTAAGAAAAGCATTTTCTGTCATATGGTTCAATATTTTTTCAGTAAATACTGCTTCCCTACCAAAATGAACTTCTGTGCATAAATCCCTTAAATCGGCGATGCCTACAAAACACAAGTTTGGATCATTCGATAGCTTGACTCATTAGAATTGTACTGACACGACTTTTAACGCACGCTTCGCTCAAATAAGCTATATAATTAGGAAAAAAAGAATGACCCTGCGAACCACTAGATAATTTCCCCGCAACACGACCTATGATGTCATACGCTCAGCTCCGCGATTGGCTGAGGCCGGCGAAACGCAAACGCAAATTAGGCAGGGCTTAACGTTAACCACATCAAGAGCGTAAGAACAGTTTCTAGAAATGTAGTGTAACCGCCACAGAAAATCTATAAACAAGCTGATAGAAATAAACTTTATATAATCAAAAATAAATCTAACAAGCAGATGTATTATTCTGCGACGCGATTCACTTTTTTCGGGCGGGTAGGGTGGTAGCGGAAACATGTACCTTCCTGAATTCAATTGTACTTTCCTCAAAGTCGGTCGCCAGAAGCGCTTCATTCAAACATTACCTCAGTGGCGGTGACGCTTGAAGGTTAGAACGTTGTGAGGAGACAAGTGGGTTTTTGTTAAGTGCAGAACACTTATATGGGTTCGCCTTGTCGTCCTAGCTCGCTAACTGTCGATGCAACTGCCGCAATCAGGCGACGCAGCGAGATAACGGACCCAACTTAGGCCGTCTGTCCTGGGCTAAGGGAGTCTCGCTGAGGCTGCGAAAACCACGTGGTTTAAATAGTAATAACCGTGAAATCTAGGAACCGCTGGCGCTTGTCATACATCTCCTGTTATTTAGCGCAAAGAAAACTGCAGGTATATTTGAGGCAAAATCTGTGTATACAACCGGCATCCTACACGTTCCTTTAGTTAGGAACACTCGTTGGGTTGGTTTTTACGATATTAAGCGAAAAAAGCTGCCTCGCAAGAATAAAAATTGCGCGTTCGAAATGACGCCAAACAAGTCCAGCATACGTAAATTAAAGCAAAGCGCAAAAGGGACAGTACTCCCGCTGGCGCAGTTTCAGGTAGGGGGCGTGCGAGCACTGCCAACGCGGGAAATTTGAAATGCATTGTGTGGCAGCAGTGAGCGGATAACGGCGCTGCAGCCCATTATGGCGAATCACTGCTCTGCACTTCTGACAGCTTTCACATTGAGTGGAACGGCTTTAATTTTTGTCTGAGAAGAGCTTCTTTTTCTACATTTTCACTACATCGTATCATCTTTATGAGGGATGCTTTTAGCCCCGACACAGGGATTCAAATACGAATAAAAAATTCCCTGTTCTGATGTTTTCCATACATTAAGATTTTTGTTTGCTATCGATTTAAAAGGAAAATATTACTGCCCGCATACCTTTTCTGGTCTGTTCCAAAAGCGTTCTGGGCTTTCTGAAAAGTTAAGCTTTTGTCGACTTGTATTTCGGTGATTTCAGTGCTTTGGTGTGACGGGAACCGCGGTAAATCATTGCGATAAATGGTTGCGAAGTTCTGATTTGTAAACACTGTTTTGGTGTGTCCCTAAATAACCAAGACCTGTATAACAATGCTGCATACTGTCGAAGAATTTTTTTTAGAAACTGAACACAGCAACCATTATTAAAAAACAGCACAGAAAAGCTAAATAATAAAAGGATGGTACGAACAGGCAGAGCACTGTGTTCGTTCGTACCGTCCTTCTTGCGTTTCCTTGTTTTACACAGTTTAGTTTTTCTATTAATGTACCGACTCACCTGAGCTTTCGTTTTATTAAGAAATAAATTTGTAGACGTCATGTATACAAGTACTTAAACAAAAATTTTCTAATCTGCCACCAGGAGAGGTACGACTGCTGTCTAGAGCAGGCACACCTTTTGACTAGAAATGGCGTCGAGCAGCACTGCATAGGGTAACTTCTCGCTGTGCTATAAAAACTGAAGAAACAAGCGCTTGTTTTCGCGAGTGCTAGTTTGCTCGCTCGCTACCTCTATCCCTCCCTCTCTCCATGCCTACCCTTTTCCTCCCACGCCCACTCACTCGCTCAATCAATCCCTCACTGAGTTTCTCCCTCACTACCGCCCCGGCTTTCTGACTAACTCACTCACACACTCAGATGAACCTTAGTCTTTCAAAATATTTCGCCGTTCTGCACGTTTATTTATAACTTCTAAATTCATCGCAAACATTTTTGCACATATTCATAACATTCCGAGTAACAAAGCACGGTGAACTTTAGTATGCGCCGAACACGTTTCGGGCACCAAAAAGAAGATATTATGGCAGTACCAACATTCAAACACAACAACTTTGCTGCAAAACAGCTTGCAGTAAAACTTGCCGCATTAAAGAGCAGACATTCCTGACAAACCTTAGAGTTTCAACAAAGCCTCACTCTCGCTGCGGGCAGTCATTGCTCTCAGTTCTCCCTTCTTTCCCTTAATCTGCGTTGCCCATTCTCCTACAACGCAGAAAAACAAAAGTATGCCTGAAACTTTCCTGCTAGGAAACCATTCAATCTTTCCAGCTCCACTGCGAGTGGTTTTATTCTTCCCTAGGTCGACACTGGAGAGTAGCTTTCCCGCTGAGTGCCTAGCCTATTCAGCCCCCTTTTTTTCTTCGCAGCTACAAGAACGCGCGCGCCGCAGCCAGGCGCTAAGCCCCGGATCTGAGTCCCCCGGGGCAACGGGCTGAGTGTTCGGACCCTGTGCGCTCAACTTCTCGGATAATTCCCCACCAGCTGGTGCGCCGGCCCGGCGAGGACAGCGGGAAACCCGGCTACTATTCTCTGCCTCTACATTGCTGCGGGACACTAACGCCGACTTTCACTTTTTTTTTCTTCCTTCCCTCCAACCACTCCAACTTATCCTCTCTCTGGCGCCCCCTTTTTCGGTTTGTACATACGATGGCTCCGCTTTATTGCCTGGAAAGCTTTGCGTGCTCGTATTCGCTTTCATTTCTACTGCCCTTCTTGCATTTTCGAAAACCTTTTGAACTTGTTACGTCGGTATTGAGGTTTGTAAATTCCAGATATATATATATATATATATATATAATTAGATACAGAGCGAGAGACACAATAATAAGGGTAGGCAGTCAAGAAAGCCAAGAAAAGCACAGGGGAGGATGTGGTAGTTCATTTCTTATCCTTCAAGCAGATCCAGTTGTTTGAAAGAGATAGAGAAAGTGGAATATATATATATATATATATATATATATATATATATATATATATATATATATTGTTAAACATTAGTTGTAATAGTACTGCAGTTAAAGCTGGATGTAACGAACCTCTATGAAACGAATGCCTGGATTTAACGAAGTTTTTCTATTCCCCATTGACACCCCCATTGAAGCCCCTGTGTTTGTGAGCTGTATGTAACGAAACGCAACGGCGGTTTACCTTGATGTCACAAAGTCGGCGAGGGGATAGGTCATTGTTTTTAGTACTTTTACTCAAAAATGGGTCGGTGAAATGGATTAATTTAGCGAACAGTAGCATTACCTTAAGGAGCCAAGACCAATAGAAACGTCTGCGATGGCCTAAGCACGAAATTGTCATGATGATGACGATGATGATGATGAACGGCGGGGCTGGCACCAGCACCATCCCGCGGCTAACCTACCAGTCACTTTGTTTCTGCTTGTGTAGCGTGACACCCCACCAGCTAGAGAGAGCAACTACCCTTTACGTGTTTTTTTTTCGCCCGCACTGCAAAATTACGTACGTTTACATGTGAGAGTGCAGTTTCGGTTCCAGACGTAAGTTTTGATGTGCTAGGCCGTCATGTCGGCGTGTAGTCGTGCGTCTCCACTTCTATCTGTGCTATCGATATGTCGGTGATGAATGCTGCTGCCAGAAAACGAAAAGTTGCGTCTTTTTATGATCAGCGCACAATTTACCCGCTGTCTGCGCTGGCGAGACACAAGAATATTTTGCCCTGTTATAGTATCCAAGATAGCAGCCTCTCAAAAATCTTGATTCTAGTAAAGTGCATAAAGTTCGCGAAAAGGCACCCTTTCATCTTAAGCCTGGTTCTTGTAACGCGTTAAGTTGCCGAAGTGTGACAAATGCGTTTTTTCATACGATGGTAAGTGACCTTCCGTCTGCGGAGTGCCGTGTAGTGCATGGTGCGCCACCTAGAATACCTCAGGCAAACACAAACGTCGTTGAGAACTTGGTTTAATAATCACAAGTCACATTTTAAAACTTCGCCATCTCTCCCGTTGAGAAAACACGTTAACCTTCCTGGGCACTATTTTGACCTGCTCAGAGCTACGATATTAGAATCTAAGTTTCGCTCTCACCGTGATCGATTAATCCGCGAATCGTACCTCATTTACAAGTTCAATTCCGCCTCCTCTGGCATTAATGGGAGTTGTGGGAAAATGTTTTCTTTGCTGGGTGCCAAAAACCTTTTTTACCATTTTTACCCTTTTTTGCTTTGTTTGTTTATTTGTCTATACCGAACACCTGTCGGCCACCATACGTCCCCACCTTTTTTTCTTGTGTCTTTTTTTTTTCGCGGAATAGCAGCGGTCTTTCTAGTACATCTCCGCTTCAGCCTCCTACTCTAGGTGAGCGGGGCGGGGGGCGTTTACTGCAGTTGCCAGTCCATTTGGAGGGGGGGGGGGGACATTGTTACCGCGAACGCACCGTTCGCCATTCGCCATTCGCGGTTTCCCCACCGCTCCGCTACTTGGACAGTTTTGTTAACTCTAGAATTTTTTATTCCCCACTTCTTTCTATTTTTCCATTCTGCTGTGATATGCTTTGGTCACATACGCGGAAACTTCTTCACCGTTACTGGTGACCGATTTTATGGCAACATCCACGCAGGACACACCTGGCTACTACACTACTACAAGCACATATTCTTATAATTGGCTGCGCCACTGGCGCGTGCGCCATTAGGACTCCTGTGAACTTGTGAACTATCCTGACATTTCTCACGCCGCCGGACATTGGTATTTTCAGAAATGGATGTGTCACCGGTGGCCTCTCTTCTGTATGTGTTGTTCTTGGGAGCCTGCATGCTTACTTTGCATTTCGTGTTTTGAGACGTTCGCTGCACCATTCATTTGTTCCTGTAATTAGTATGTTATGTGTCTGTTTCTCACCAGCTTCCCCCCCCTTGTCGTTTTTCAATAGAATGAAGTTAGTTATTGCTTTGCTTTTTAGACAAGAGCTTGTCGCCCGCGGGACCGCATTTCCTGTTACTATGAAACGTTGCTTTTTGTAGTAGAACAAAAATTTGAGCTAGTTGGATCTGATTCATGTTTGAAGAGCGGACAGACGAAACACGAGAAGAACAGGACCAGACGGGCGCTTTCTATCAACTGTTTCTTCTCGTGTTTCGTCTGTCAGCGCTTCAAACATGGAATAGATTGCTTTTTGTGTTCTTTTAATTCTTCTTTTCTTTGCCGTGGAGAGATTGTGAGGTTCACAACTTCACGAAAGTTTGCACGTTAATGTACAGTGCCCACCATTTCTCTGTACCCTCGCCCCAACCCGCCAGTGTTCTTAACAAGGGTGCACTGTAGCACACCTTCTGCACCTAAATAAGCGTGCTTTCTTCTAGGTTGTATGTTACGCAGATGACTGAAGGCTGGCCATCCTGTAGAAACGTCCGTAAACTACTGTTCTTGGTTTTCATCGTGAGTCAACCATTTTCTCAAATATTTCTTCTGGTTCCTCGAGAGGGTTTCTTGTACTGCTAAAAGGATTATAATATAGATATATATATATATATATATATATATATTATAATATATATATATATATATATCTATAGATCATCATCACCCAGCCTATCTACGCCCACTGCAGGGCAAAGGCCTCTCCCATTATTCTCCAATTACCTCGGTCCTGTGCCAACTGTGACCAATTTATCCCCGCAAACTTCTTGATCTCATCTGCCCATCTAACTCTTTCTGCCACCCCCTGCAACGCTTGCCTTCTCTAGGGATCCTTCTCTGGTGATCTTGCCTTCTCTAGAAATCTTACCATCATATATATATATATATATATATATATATATATATATATATATACATAGAGAGAGAGAGAGAGAGACGAGTTAAGTCTACCTTTGGAGGAAGTTACTTCTTCACCGTTACATGATACTTGTGTGGAATTGTGTACTTCTATATATATTTAGAATTGTATAACAATGTTTTTACCGATTTGAATTTCTGTAGTTGTGTATATTTTTCAAACTGTCTCGTTGTGTTTGTGCTCTAATCACATAACTGCTGCTAAGTGGGGCGTAAGGGGTCTTCAAGCTGCATATGGCAGCTTCTTCCCTTCCGTCCTCTCTCATTGTGTACTTTGTGTACTTTGTTTGTGTACTTTGTTTGAGAGACATAAAACCTATCATATCATATCATATCATATCATACTTCAATCTTCAGGCTGCTTGCGGTAATTTTCCCACGCTACAACCCTTATTACCCTTCTCTTCTGGTTCTCGGGAACCTGTCTTTCAAACGTCAGTCGAAGACGCGCCCAGTAGCGCATGGATCCTTCTTGTAACTTTTCAGCTGGGATTGGTTGCCGGCGCTTTTGCAATGATTTCATAACTGCCCACAAAACCGTTTGCCTCCTACATGTTGTCGGCAACTGCTGGCACAACTCTCAAAGCTCTCCCAAATAGGCCTCAAGCACTTACGAGCAAGAATACCCGTTCTGATATCCAACCGTACCCTGAAAGCTCTTCGGACTAATCTGTTCGCTGCTTTATCCTCTGATTCGTGCCTTTTTTATGTGTACCCCTCATCCGGCTTCCAGTCTCTCAGGCCAGAGATACCTACACAAAAGCAACTACCCACCATTTTCCAGCGGGATTAGTTTCACCTTAACCACGTCGCCGCCGACCAAGAGATCTTTCCGGGCGCCCTTGTTACCTCTCTATCCTCTTGAAGGGTTCCCGTTCTTCACAGACGAAGTTAGCTTGTTTGTTCATTTCTTTCGAAGCGTACGTCTCGTGCCGCTTCTTCCATTTTCATGGAGCTAGGGTTTGCGTCTCCAAGATAAGCACCCGTGCATCAAGATGTATGCGCGAAAGCTTGCCATTATTTTATTTACCTTAATAACTTGACATTGTTTTATTAAAGTTGCAGTTATGTGTGCGGGAACCGCGTGCGTGCATGTGATTAGGAAGTAAGGTGTTTCGGAATAACGGATTTGCAAGTGTAAAAACCTAAATTCGTCGCGAATAACGCTGTTTAGTTCACAGCACATGCAGTTGTGGCGGCAGCTTTGCAGCTATTTAGAAGGCAAATTATCAACGCTTGAAAGGTTTGCAACTGCAGTTTCGTCATGTTATATGTGTAGGTTCGGATATCAAAAACCACCTGGCGTGGCTTTACTTCACTTCTCCTTTCTTCCAAAATTCTTACATAAGCTTTCGAAAGTGTTTACAACATCCGCCTTGCTTTCGGGTTTCGACGCCAACCTTTTCTGGATTGGTTCGGATCCCACTCTTCGCGGTATTACTTCTACATTTTTATATATATAAAATAATTCTAATTAATATGATAATTCCATTATTAGCTATATCTGGGAGATTCACGCACCTCATACTTTGCTATACATTCAAAAGGACAAACACGTCCCCTGGCTGAAGTCATTTTATATAGATAACATATACAATAGAGAAAGATATTATGTAGAGAGAAAAAAGAATAGTAGGACACGGATTGGTTGGAGTCGTTCGAAGGTGTTTTGGCGGACAAAAAGGTGAAATTTTTAAGCCTCACACATGGTAAGCGGAAGCAGAGAAGATTCGGCCAAATCTGGAGGTAGAGGTGAGAAGGTGTTTGTTTGTCATGTCACCGCGGCCTAAGAGAATGGCTTTTGAAAACGCTGGAAGCCGAGTTCAGTTGTGTGTTTCTATTTTTGTCGTAGTTATCTGCGCCTTTAGGTTCGGAGCGATCGAAAGGCGTGGGTTCGGTCCCCACTTTGGGGCGCGCTTTTTTCTTTCTTTCTTTCTTCTGTATAGTTAAAAAAAGTTTACTTAATTAACCGTAGTGAAAAGAAAAGAGACTAACCACACTCACTATGCCTCCTTTGGCGTAATGTAGACTGCTGCCCTACTTTCTGTATGTCCTCAACGAGCCCTCATTTCCTACTATATTATATATAATATATATATATATATATATATATATATAATATAATATATATATATATATAATATATATATATATATACATATATATAGAGGACCGAAATAAGTAGTGGCAGTCAAGAAAACCTCGGAAAGCAAAGGGGAGAATGTAGTAGGCCATTGAAACAGATAGAATTCTGAATTACAGAAAGTGGTGAAAAAATGCCGCCGGTTGGGATCCGAACCAACGACCTCCAGAACACACGTCTGTTGCGATGACCACTACGCTACCGGCGGGACTATTTTCCCTCCACCTTCTTTTGTATTTATGTCAAGGTAATTTTTCATGTGCTTGGGGGTGGTAGCCAGCGCCACTCCGACTACTCTCGGCGAAGGGGACCTTCTTTTTAGCCCCCGGGCCATGACTCAAGTTTCTACGACATGTAGAGAGTGGTCGAGCATTCTTGAAATGTCGTAGACACTCGAGTCACGCTCATAAGCGTAGACTAGTATTACTGGGACGGAAACAATTTTTTGAGAGGAGATAATATGGCTGCATCTTACCGGTACACACCTACGGGGAAGAAACGTGGTGGCTCACTAAGAGGGTTAAACTTAAATTGAGATCGACTAAGGGGGCAATGGAGCGGAAGATGATAGGCGTAACATTAAGGGACAAGAAGAGAGCAGAGTGGGTCAGGGAACAAACGCGTGTTAAGGGCATATTAGTAGAAATTAAGAAGAAATGGACGTGAGCAGGGCATGTAATGCGAAGGCAAAGATAACCGTTGGTCATTGAGGGTAACAGAGTGGATCCCTAGAGAAGGACAGCGTTGCAGGGGGTGGCAGAAAGTTAGATGGGCAGTTGATGTAAAGAAGTTTGCGGGTATAAATTAGTTGCACTTATCACACGACCATGGTAATTGGAGATTAAGTGGAGAGGTCTTTGCCCTGAACCTGCACGGTGGCGTAGAGAGGCTGGTAATGATATGAAAGATGATGATGATAATGGCTACGGTTTTGTGTGTTCTTTACGTCTGCGTGTTAAACCTCCGACGTTGCACGTGGCTTTGAAGCTTAAGGCATGATTAAACGAACCTCGCGGTTTGTGCCCTCTCCTGTTTACAACGGCCTGTGTTTTAGATCGGTAGCGCACATCTTTTGAACACACCGCGGTGTACGTTTTCCTCGCGAGAAAATCTCTGAACCTGTGTTCGAAGTGCAGGACACGTCCCAAGCGCGACGACAGAACATTTCTTTTATTGTTGCTACCCAACTTATAGGATGAAGTGATTCAAAAGCTGGACGGACTGATGCTGGGATCGGCCATTTCAATTCTGTATGGGCAAACAAGCCTTACGGCAACGCCAACTTTATCGCGATGGCTGAACAGAGTAATCCTGTAATACTGTGTCTAAACGTCCACGTACCCATTCCCTAAGTTGGGTGTGACGTATGTGTAGTTCGCTAAAAGCTTAGCTTATCATCTGTCTTCACGGAGTGGGATGGGTGGGTCATGCTTTTTATGTGTTGCTTGATTTGAATCACTGCAGTGTATAGTGTAAACGGAGGAAATATTCTGCTGCCCTGTAAAATCTGCCTTCAAAGTAATTTTGTGTAATGCCCGTAAGCGGAGTGTAGCACAGTAAGAAACTGGCGGAGCTAAGCCTTCTCTACTTTGAATTCCGAGAGCTGTGCTCGTCAGTGCTCGTAGCAATTCAAATATGCAATTTAGGACCCTTCGGTGGGCTTCAGAAAACCGGGCCATTGGATCCGGGCTCTTTTGTAATTTGCTGAATTTATCCATGAGGTTTTGTTTGGGTAGCAGTTTAGGAAGCTGCTGAAAACTGCATTAGAAATCCCCCCAGTTCATTCATTGTCCACCATATTCAAGGTGCTAGATTTTTAACTGGGTACTTCGTTTTCTCGTTTCTTGTCCCACGCTTAAAGACATTCAATTATTTTCACGCTTGATTAAACACAGATATGTGTTTTTTTGATATTAGCTTTCTTAATTGGTTCCCTAGGCTAACCAGTGACAGAAGACACCGCCAGTAATAA
This sequence comes from Haemaphysalis longicornis, assembly GCA_013339765.2. Classification (NCBI taxonomy): domain Eukaryota; kingdom Metazoa; phylum Arthropoda; class Arachnida; order Ixodida; family Ixodidae; genus Haemaphysalis; species Haemaphysalis longicornis. The sequence continues at coordinate 104,191,685 of CM023458.1, read as the reverse complement.
ATGCTCTTTGTGAACAGAGTAGAGGTTTGTGCCTTTTTCTTTGCCGCTTTCTGTGGCGTAACCCAGGAACTATTCCTGAGGAATGTTCCAAAGTGCAATGGAAACACCAAATGTGAGGAGAGTACACCGAAGTTCGGAGTGTAAACTTGTCCCTGACCGTCGCTGTAGGAAAACAGCGCAATAACCATAACAGTTCCTGGTAGAAAAGCACAGGATGTCCACGTCCTCCCTGGAGAAGATCCTTTTAAAACCCGCCAAGCCCGTGGTACGCCACAGGAAACTAGATACTAATACTTCCACACCACGTCGGTCCCGGCGGAAATTGGGCGGACATTTCCGTTCAAGATTTTAGACAGCAAATTTCAACCTTGGTGAACCAGGATCTCCAATGATGACAGGAACACTGTCTTTCCGAAAACAAAATTCGAGGTTGGGCAAATGGAATGACAGAAGTTGTTCTTTTTTTCCACCACGCCCGATATAAAAATAAAACGCGAAGTTGTGTTGCTTGTGCGTTTTAAAATTTCCGCCAGTTCCCACTACGTGTTCGTTTAATCTCACCCTTCCGCGAAACCTCGGTTTCGACGAGACCAGAAAGCGCGGGGCGAGGAAGACATAAAGCGCTGTAGTGCGCACTTTAAAAGTTTCGGGACTCAAAATAACCCGCCGGACCATCGTTTATCTCTGCGGACACCCTTCGGATGTGTTCGAATCATTTTTTCTTTCTGTTCTTTACTTTCGATTTCTTCCTTCTTCTTGCTCTCCGTCGTTAGCTTTCTCCCAACAATTCACCATTACGCCCCTCGGAGACGTCAAAAGTCATAAAGGCGATGTTTCCACGCCTTTTTACGACTTGACTCGGCGCCAAAGGGGCATACTTGGAAATGTATTTTTTCCCGCGCGCAGCGTCTTTTTTCTTCCTTTTCGTTTCCTGAGAGCGTGAAGGTGTAACCACGCTGAGTGGAAACCACCGAGTAGAAGCATCGCTTCACGCTTCATTTCTTGTTGCCGTTTTGCTTGGACACGTGGGCGTCTCGGACGATGCGAACTGCAGCATCACTTCGAGTTCACTTAAGTGCGTTGCGTCGCGCAACCATTCCTTTACATGTTTTATGTTTACTTTATACGCAGCCCTTCCTGTTATTGCGGGATGGAAACCCGAAGGCTGCGCTGCAGCGAGAACAGTTTCCTGTAGACCGCGCAGGTTCGCAAGCTGTTCCCAGGCGTCGCTTTATTGTAACCGCACGCTTTTTTCACGTGGGGGGGCTTAGAAGTAATAGAGAAAAGAAAATAAAGCGCCGATCGTCGTAGGACGCTTTTCCGGATAGCGCCTTAGGGGGAGCGAAGCGATGTTTGTTTTCCTGGCGCGCTTGAAAGTTTAAATTGCATTCCGCGCGAAAAGTTGAAGTTCTTCGCGAGTGGTATTACTTGTTCAGCCTAATTTTAAGACGAGGAAAAGAGATACGTTGGAGGACGAAATTAAAATTAGGCGCTGAAGTTACTCCACATGGCACCGCGCAAAAAAAAAAAGCGAGTAAATGTAGTGGTTGAAAAAATTTATAGAAATGCGCAGTTCCATAAAACTGCATTGCACGATTACGAAAAGCCAACAAAAGATTGTTTTTAAAACAGTCGATGGTAGCCCACTCGGCGGGCTTTATACGCCTACCGTGGAGCGCCTAAACTAAATTTATCACACCGTGAATCCGTTTAATTTTAAACGGCAGTGGGCGTACGCATTCCTCTGGAATCGCAAGGCTTACTCGAAATATGTAGTGTTTATTATTAGTTTACTTATTACTTTACTTATGTTTTTATTCTTTATTGGTCGTCTAGTTTTTGTGCATATTTCTTATATTTATTCAATGTTTGTAAGTGTTTGAACATCCTGATGTACCACTCCCCTCAATAATGCACTCGGGCGTGGGGGCGGGGGGTACTTAAATAAATAAATAAATAAATAAATAAATAAATAATAAATAAATAATAAATAAATAAATAAATAGGAAAACTTGCGATTGCGGTATAAAAATAGCAAGAGAACAGAAGTTGCTGTGCGCAAGATACGAAAGAACCGGAACTCTGTAGAATGTTTTTTCATGGTGATAACTCATATGGCTAGGATCAAAAATACAGCAGCAACTCGACCATCCTGCGCCACATGTGCCCCAAGACATACCCATACGACTGCCCGAAATGCCCCACAACGAGCAGCAGCTATCACTTCGTATGGGAATACCCTGACCCCCCTAATCATCTCCCTTCTCTTTCCCAGGACCAGTGGGAGTGTGGGCTAACTATCGCTCGCCTCGAGGATAGATTTAACCTTTCCCGCGCTATGGCCGTCGTCACACTGGCTCCCACTCGTTAGGAATTTTCCCTGGAAGTTCTTTATACTTAGTAGTCATAACCTTGGGACTGACACTCGGCACCTCGTCAAAAAGTTTTTCTATTGTTCAACATAAAGGGAAGCCTTTTCTTCAGCTAACGAAAAAATCTTACTCTTTTTTCAATTATTTTCGTAGGTTCCGACCGCAGCGTTTTTTTGTTTTTAGTGTTTGTCATAGTTTTTTTTAGATTTTGTTTGCCCTTGTTTTACTAACGTTTTTTAATTTTGGTAATAAGTGAGGCTGTATTGGACTTGATTTCGTTCTGTCCGTTTTTTATTTTGATCTTTGTTTTATTCCTTACAAACATGACTGTAACGGGTTAATTTTTTGTAGTCATCAACCTTATGGGACGAAGCTCATAAAAGCCCCCCCAAGCACACACTTCACACAAAAAAAGTGTGACGATATTTTTAGAAGAGAAGAAACAAAGAAACGGTTTGTGAAACCAAACAATTAAGCAGACCCTGCAAACAAAAAGGAGCAAACTTTACCCTTATAATTTACACAGCAAAAAGCTTCAAAAGATCGCAAAAAAAAGAAAAAAAGAAAACGCGAAACAAGATTTACCCCCCCCTGTACAGAAAAAGGGTGAGGAATATTTTTGAAGATGAAAAAATAACCCGAAAAGAAAGCCCTTCCGGTAAAAAGTGGAATTTTTTTTTTGGCTACAAGAAGGGAACTAGAAGGGGACAAAGGACATTGTTATAATAGAAAAACCATTTCAACCACCACCTGCCAACTAACAAAACCAGCGGACCCCCCGAACTCTGAAGAGGTCAACCTGGGAGTAATTATAAGATTAGAAGCCACTAACTTCCTCCCCCCATTTCCTCGACATCGGCCAAAATGAAACCACGAGACGACTTTTCCTAGCACGAGAAGGTCAGTGCTACCACTTTTCCTAGCACGGGATCACCTAGAACGAGATGCCCTCTTTGACCAGTTTAACTATGACCAGTTTTCCTAGGACGAGTTGGCTGCGACGAGTGGGCCGGTTCCCAGGATCAACCTAATATCCCGTGCTGGGGCCGTGGCTACGACCTGAGGCTTCCTTAACCACAAAGTTGTTACCCATGGTTTAGGGGCGAAGCTCCTTAAGTCATGCGTCTGTCCATCCGTTGTGTCTCATGGTACGTGACCGCCGCATGCTTTCGGAGATGTCGCAAAGTGGGCCGCGTTGCACGCGCAAGAACCGGCTGCAACCGTCAGCGCAAACTCGGCACCGGGAGCGCGAGCTTGTCTGTGTTCGCAAACGGATGCGCGAGCGCACGTGCACTTCGAGGGGGAGATCGATTGATTGATTGTAGGGTTTAACGCGCCGACGCAACGCAGGCGATGAGGCGCGCCGTAGTGAGGGCTCCGGATTAATTTTGACCACCTGGGATCTTTATCGTGCGCCGAAATCTCCTACACACGGGCGTTTTTGCTTTTCGCCTCCATCAGAAAAGCGGCCGCCGCGGCCAGGAATCGAACCCGCGACCTCGTGCTCAGCAGCGCAACGCTCGAGGGGGAGATCACGCAAGAGATCACGCCACGAACGGAGGCAGTCGTTCTCGGAGATCGAACGAGACGCAAGGACCTTTGCTCGTTTCCTCTCGTCTTGTTCGGGCACAAGTTCGCCCTAAATAAAAGTTCTTTCTTTACCGTTGTGTCCCATCCTACGTGACAAATTGTGGTGGAGGTGCGGGGTAGTGCTCGATGGCGCGGGGTCTTTCACGAGGTCTGGGCCTGGGAGCATTGACTCAGAAAATAAAAGTTGATTTGTACAATGTACGCACACAGTCTTACGTCTTTCTTAATGATGTAATGGGAAAACTCGCTTTTGATTTTTCACTTATAAACGTTATTTATCGTCATCAAGTTTGCTGAACACCAACGAGGCATCACTCTAGAAAGAAGGTAGCGCACTCTGATATAGTCAAACAGTTCCAAAGGGGAGATCACATTCCCCTAATAGACAACTTGTAACAATACTCGATCTACGAAAAAGGTGTTTTGTTCAATGAGATTTATCAGTACAAAATGAGGTTATCTCTTCCTGCCACCGTTTATTTTGGGGTTTTTAACACGTGTTTTTGTCTATAGTTCTACTCCGTAGCTTTTTTTCTCCACTTGTGAAACGAACGGCTGGTTTAAAATGTAGCTCTAACACCTAAAACGGCTTAGAGTTGATTGCGGCCCATCGCACGTCATCTGCCCGATAGGAACTGCCATGAGATTCCGCTTGCGGTATTGTAAAAACGCTTCATCGGTAGCTGTGACGATGATTAGAGTTGATATGAGTAGCAAAATACCTGACACGACGCCTGCTAATAAATGGCGTGTTAAGGCTCAACCAGTGTCAGCGTACTTTCGGCGTTTTCTCGCGTCGACGTCGTCCCACGTCGACGCGCGTCAGCGCGCGTCGCCAAAAAATGCACGGCGGTGGGAGCTGACGCGCGAGCAACGGCGATGTTTACGCTCGCCAGATATCGGCGTCGACGCAGCGCGAGAAAGCAGCGGAAAGCGGGCAGCAGCGGTCGGGTTTCACATCCTGCTTGTGCTTTGGGGTCATTCCTTTGAGCAGAAAACAATAAATTTCTGTTTAACTTGCGGTTATGGGCTGTCTTGAGACAAACTGCAAGCTATTTCGGTTCAAAAGCGCTCATTCCTTTGTGGCTTGCTTGGCTTTCATCGGGGAGATCGGGTATTTGCGATAGTTTTTTTTAGTTAAATAAGGGAGCTCTGGCTACGTCGCGTGCAGTATTAGCATGATGGGGCTTCTCTGCAAGATTGGTGCGTGATGACCTGGCCTTATCAACGCCAGATTGCTACGGGCGCATGCCATTCCATTCGTGGCTACCGTGCTTGTGTAGGGGAGACCGAGGTTGGGCGATAGCTTTTCTTGACTCAAATAAGTGGGCTGTGGTTACATCGGTTGTAGAAATCCAAGTACGGTGCGTACGAAACAGGCGTTACCATGGCTCAAATCTCTCAAATACAACCAACGCAAAACAATCGATATTATTCGTGGTCAGCCTCTGTTATGTTAGGGTACCAAATTCTTCGATCCTGCCTAGTCTTCTGGCGTGATCAAGTGCTTGGGTGCTCTAGTGCTGGCATTTTGTTTTGAAAGCCTATGGTTCGAGTCTTGGCAAAACATCACTGTTTGTTTTCGCAATGTGGGTTTCATCAGATTTTTTTACAAGGCAAACAATGGGGACCGGAGTGCCTTGCCGTTTAACCTACAAGTGGAGTTCGACGGTAACCTCAGTATCAAGGCAGCCCCGAAATTTGCTTTGCTTACACTTTAAATTATGAAGGTGCAGTCAGTATATAACAGCAAGGTTAAATCAAGCAGCAAGTAAAGTTGCGCTAGATGCATCTTTGTTCATCATCCTATCTTATTTTGTTCAGAGTTGACGGTAATGACTTGAAATACATTTCGCAACAAGTCAACGTTTGCCCGCAATTTTTTTTATAAGGCTAGGGTCTTGATAACTGCAGTTCAACAATCGACAATAACTGCTCCTAAATGCCTTCAACCGAATGGCATGGTTAATACAAACATGGCCAGAAACGCACGCCGACGCAGCGGCTGGCGCGAATTCGCCGGGCTCATGCGGTTACTCGCCCTCTCCTGGGCGTCTGCGCGTTGCCGCCGAACGAAGCCGACGCTCGCGCGACGCGTGATTTCGCGTCCATGTGGTTAGGGCTTTAGTGAGCATAGGGATCCCACGCGTACGTTCAGACGTCTTAACAAAATTACAATGCGTATGTCTCCTAGTTGCACAAGTTATGAGAAAAGTTGTCCTGTTGCTACCAAAAAAGCCACTTCGGCTTGTTCCGGAAAAGAAGAGAGGCGTTGAAGACAATTAATACCACTGCGCCTCGCCCTTGAAAGGTCATTTCAGCTGCCCCGTCAACAGCACGTCTTTGCATTGCCAGTCCTTGCATGCCACTCTTTGGAGGTTTGTATTGTTCACTCTCATCATAATGCTGCCATTGTCATACTTTAAAAGCGGTAATGAAAGCAAGGCGTTAGTTTGGGGTTGTGTCTGCAGGAAGGCTGGTCATTCCAATCTCCCGCGTCCATATACGAGTTGCCTGTGCTTGCGAGGAAATCTGTTTTGGCCGTATTTAATTGTCTGTTGTGTATTGGCTCTTCCAACGTATCTCGTTTTTTGGTATTTCGGGTATACTGGTCATTGGACGAGATGTATATTCAACAGTAACGTGAAAAATCTCGTGCGTGCAGGACGTCATGTTTTCTGCTGCACATTTTTAGTTATCAAATATCCGTACTTTCCTATCCACACTTAGGTTTCCAAAAGGGCTTCGCAGCCTAGTTATTCCCCTGCCTTTTCCTTCTGTCGCCTTCCTGTCCGTCTCGTCGAAATTATTCCCTGGCTTGCCAAAAAAATGGCACATACACACTTATCATTGCAGTATCCTGCAGGCACGTGGAAGGTCAAGCACGTCTGCCGCGTGGCCGTCACCGTCACGCGCCGTCTCGCGGGAACGATTGATTTCCGGCACCATCTGGCTCACCACGTGCCACGTCGTCTTTCCATGGCAGCCCTGTCAGGCGGGGACAGGACCTGACAGATGGCCTCTGGCAACGACATTGCGGCTCCATTTCCGGTGCGGTGGTCCTTCCGGACTTAAGCTTTCTCCCGCGCCACTACTTATTACACAGCGGGAAGTAATGGCAGCTACTATTGCATTCGCCGTTTCTAGAAGCGCGTATTTTTATAAGCGTTGCCGCTGAGTCCCTGAGCCTTGTTGCTGTAACTAAATGTGCTCTTGCTGGATGGAAAGGACGAAGCTTCGCTGACTGGATTTCAGCATGGTGGCAGAAATGTAGGAAGCTGGGTTTGAGATAAGCTTCCCGCTAGCTCAATATAAAAAATTGCGATACCTCCAAGATTTCGTAAAACTACACTGCGGGTGATACGAGGGAATATAAATTATGTGCCTATTCCCCCTACTGATTTTCATCAGGAAAACAAGGAAGGCAATATATTCCACCCCCCAGGTTCTACTGTGTGTGGGGAAATAACAAGACATCTGAGGATTTACAAGAAGACATTTGCGCTAACACTCTGATTGTACTCAGAGTAATGACAGCGTCTAGTTAAGTGCTACAATCTCCCGGCATTCATGATTTCATTGAGACTAGTGAGGACGGGTAATCCAGTAATAGCCCATTAAATACGGTTTATGCTGCTGTTTCTTAAAAATCAATAGCAGCTTTGTTTTCAGATGAATGTTTTTTGGTCCCAATGCATGATAGCACCCGCGAGTGAAACGATCGCTTTTCTTGCAGTCCACGGCGGACAGCCTACCATTTCTTACCCGTGCATTGATCATCACTTTTTTATTTTGCCGTGCGGCCATCGACTCCAGATGCCATAAAATGCCGCTGAGCAAGGGAATATTTCAATAGCGGCCGGTAAAGCATCACACAAAATATGCTTTCAAATGCCTATTTTTTGAAGAACACCCGAAAGGGCTGGTTGAGAATTCTTCTTTGCTGCGTGTTTTTGAGTTACCCGAGACTTCTGTTAGTGAGCTGCACAGTGGCAACAAAGCATGAGGAAGCATAAGCATTAGCATGAGCATGAGAATCACTTGGATAGCTTGGGTGCAAGTGATAGTACGAGCACATCAGGAGAGTTGCCGTCAGCAAGACAAGAGCGCCCCAGTTGCCCACTATTGTCCGATTTTGTAAGCACTGAAATGTGATTTTGAGATTTCATTCTTCATTTTGTTCTGATAACGAACGCTTGTTGAAAACTTCACGACACAATTTTTTTTTGTTTTTAAATACCAAATTAGCTAAACCCAACAAGCAGCACTAGTTTTTGTGAGATACCTTTTGTTTCATTTCGAAAACCAGAGCTTCCCCGCCACGAAAGCTGAAGGTGCTTCCAAGGGGCTAATAATGGAGCTCGCCTACTGTGCAACCCCGGCTGAGTAGTCGCTGGCTTGGGGAATACTTTAAAACGGTATACATTGCGTAAAAAAGCAGAGGTATTCCATACCAGTACAACAAAAAGCTTCAATTCAGAAGCTCACAACCGGTCTTAAGCTGGTCACAGGGACATTGTATATTCAATGTAAAGCATTGGTGTATAGTTACAAGTAACTTACAAGGAATTCTGTAACGCATGGCTGTATAATTTACGTAGCTTACAAATGACTCTAAATATTTCCCTTCCTTTTGACATGTGCTTACGACTCAGGTTGTTTAAAGCAACTATCTACGTCGAACGTGCTCCCGCAGATGCGTCATCATTCCCCATTTTTCCACTTTCGCTTATTTTCATTCAAACTATATAGGATCACAATAGCTAAATAACGATGTGGACAGCTGTTTACCTAGACGAAACACGCATTAAAGTTCCGGCCTACTTGGGCTGACGACATTTTGCGCTGTCTAGTATAGCATTTTTTTCGTTTCTGGGCTTAAGGACGGTCTCGCTCCCCTAACTCAATTATCTCTACCAGGACCGGTCGAACTTCGGCTCCTAAACTTCTGCCTAATCAAATATTCTCTTCGACGACCATAACTTTAAATCAAACATTTTTTTCTTGAAAATTGAAATACGGTAGGGTTTAATCATTAAACGAATAATAAATTACCCTTTAAATTCGTTTTTCCCCCAAGCGACAACGTCCGATTATGAACTTTTACTGTGCTTTGCACTCTTGGAATAGTATTTCTGAGAGTGATTGTGGCATATAACTTGTCTGGGAAAGCAAATGCGAAACAAAACAGAATAAACGTTTAATGCCCAAATCAGCCTTTGTGCGGCAGAACAAAATTACTTGCAGTTTTCGCAACGTTTAGTTGGTCGAGAAATTTCGTCCACAAGGCCGGCATTCAGTTATGTAGTGGAACCACCTCCGAGATGAAACCCTTTAATACATTACCGGCACAACTTCTAAGTGTACGTTCCACTATGCAAAGGCTGATAGCTTCTCTAATATGGTGCACGGAGCCCTAGAGCTACAGGGGATAGCCACCACTTCTAAAACGTGGCCCTTTTTTGCCAGGTCAATAAAACGTACGGCATGTATAACCCTCTATGTGGACGGAGAACGGGGACATTGGTGAAGTGCTTGCTTTCATTTTTGATGGAAGGTTCTGCCAAAGAAGTTTTCAAACCGAGAGAATAAGGTATGGAGTTGGGCTAGTCGGTCGATCATATTTAAGAGATGTATAGCGCAACAAAAGGGCAAGGACGGATGGGATGCACAAGGACAAAGCGCTAAAACTTAGCGCTTTGTCCTTGCGCGGCTTTTCCGTCCTTCGTCCTTTTGTTGCGCTATACATCCCTTAAGTAAACCGAGACAGCAAACTGGATTAGCACAACAGCAGAAACTGAGAGTGCCGACGGAGTTGGTGGACATGAATTTTGTCAACAGCTGAAGTGAGGCGCAGAAAAAGAAGGGAAAAACTTTGAGCGGACGAATTTGAGGAAAGATGTCCAGGGGATGATGTACAAGAATCAGCCCGCACGGCAAGCCAGTAGCGGGAAAGCAGGCCGGAAAGCAAGCATACAGTTTAGTCTATGTAGTACGTGCAGGGCAGATTCCATTTCTTTCGGCCAATTTGCAACGCTCGTATGAATAGTGTGTGAACACATTTCCAAGGACCTGCTCCGTTTGCGCTTAATATCTACCTAGCCCCAGATTTACTTTGCCGGATTTCAAGGTTCCAGTACATCTGTGCCTTATCTACACGTGAATATAGATTCCTTTGTCACGTGTAGATAAGGGCAGCAAAATCGCTTCTTTAATAGTTGCGGGTTTCATCTGCGGTGTACTTTTGCAAAACACTGAGTAGGCTAGGATCGTCAGAAGTTATGAGAAGAACTAATGTGCGTTTCTCGCAACAAATAAAGGGATAACTACAGCTAGATAAAGGATTCAGTGTGGGAATTTCTGTACCTCCAGAACCTCCGCTCGCTTGTATACAGCAACATCGCGACGGAGACACGCGTTATTAGTTTATGAAAAGAAGTACTTTTTTCCGCGCGTTTATCTCTCACCGTAGGTGGTTTAGCGCGTGTTCATCCCCGACATCACGGTGGAAGTGCAGCCGATCGCAGAAATAAAAGCCAAAACTCGTTAATTCTATTTTGCTTTGGGAAACAGACCTACGCCCTCTGGTTTTCAGGTTGAAAACCGGAATATTTCGGAAACGTGTCAATTGAGATTCTTAGTTAAAACTTCGGGGTTTAATTTGTTTTGTGATCTGTGTAAAGTCCCACGAGAAGAAAAAAATGTCTTACGTTTTTAGACTTCGCACATTACTAAACATAAACGCTTAACTGCAAGCTCTAACTGGTCAATACTCATCTCGCGTACACAGAGCACATGACACATGACCCCACGGGGACTGGGCAATAAAGGTAAAACCACTCCCTTATTATTAAAATAATTATTACTGGTGCAAAAGCAGACTAGTGCCAGGCCGTAACGCTGAAAAAAATTGATGTGCGTAAGAAAGGATCTTAAAGGAGCCATGAAGACAAAATACAAGTTGGGTTTATTAGAAACACTGCTTAGTCCCGGTAACAATGATACCAATATCATCGCAATCTTCTAACAAATAACGGAGATATTCAAGAAAACGTGTGAAGCCGTCGAAACCCCCTAGCCAATTTTCCGCAACTTTTCTATGACGTCACGAAACCTTGTTTGTGCGATTGGCGGCCGCCTAACTGACCTGTCGCGACGACACGTAACTGGACGTCTGTAATGGGGCCTCTAGTTTCATTTGACTGCCTCACTTGAATGCTAACGTGCACTTAACGCACTGAAAATTATGTTTTATTGTTCGCCCGTATGACATCATTCTTGCTCATAAGACGTCACTCTGGTGCAAAATTTGAAAGTTTTAAATACTTGTTGCTTTTTTTCGTTAAAAAACATTTTTGGGACTGTAATGGAGCTGAATGAGATACTGAATCCTAGTTCTATCAAATTACACGAAGTTGTATTTTCTCTTCATGGCTCCTTTAAGGACACTGGAAAAAGTTCACCTGACCGCGGTTCCAATGCAGACGATCGCTATTTTTTGTCTGTATCCCAGTAACACACAAAGAAAACACGCCAGATATAATAAAGAGAGCAGCTGCTATTCCATTGTCTTTCTTATGATAAGAGGTGCCGAAAGGGGCAGAGGCAGAACGGAATTTATTAACAGCCCTGCGAACGCAATCAAAAAGATCACGTTCGTCGGCACACTGAGTGTTTCCGTTCATTCCTAAGATAACAACAGCTGCATAAGTAGGCACGAACGGGGGTGCTGGGTTCCTCTTCTGGGTGACGTTTATTATGTGCGCTGGCCCTGTAATCAGGTAAGGTTATTCGGATGCGAATACCTCCACATGCATGTAAAAAAGCATAACCAAAACACGAGCCCAAGAGTGATGTTCGAGAACCCCAGTCAGGACGATAATCAATTCCCCTGTCGCCGCAACGTGACGCATTTGCAGGCGTTCCGGCTCCCGAAAGGTCAACATAAATATTCCATGCCCTTCGACGGGGTATCCCGCTGCCTAGGCTCGACCGAAGAAATGATGTGTTCCTTTCGCCGGCACGCACGAACGGAGACGTGCCGCCATTTTGGTATAAGGGGGGCTCATCCAGTTGAGGGTCACTCCATTACTATTCGCTTCCATCATATCAATGCAGTTGCGAGAAGCTTGGTTAACGAGAGACGAGAGACGTTGGCTATTTGGGGTGAGGTCACGGAGAGGACTTTGTAGGGTCATGCATACTGTTATTCGCCATGAGGACGATACAACATGGTTTAAGAAAAAGAGTAGTTGTCGTGACATGCTCCGTTCGACTGAGAAAGCATACCGAGAATTGTGGCTCGTATATATATATAATTGAACTGGTCTGCTGCATGCACCAGATTGCTTGTTTCTGGAAGTTTTCGGAAAACATTAGAGCATGGGCACAAACTTTTAATGTCTTTTGAGGAAGAAGTACTTCTGGGCGCACACAGAAACGCCGATACGCTTAACTGCGGGTTACACCAGGCAAAGTGTGTGCTACTAAATGCTAAAGACGCAAGCGCTCGATCCTTCGTGCGGTCCCATCCGTTTGCTCCGCACGAAAGTGTAACGAACAGCAAACAGGGATGGCTTGCACCAAGCGACAAGGAGGCCGCACAGCAGAGAACATGGTATGCGTATTATTCTACGAAAGCAAAAGCGTGAGGTAGCCGCTCGTATTTTAAGGGGGAGCTTTCTATGCGTCAATGACGACGGCGTTGCCCCTAAACAAAGTGCAGAAAGGCCAACATTTTCGAACTCGGTTCTTGGTCATGAGTGAAGTGAAGGATGGTTGAAACAAGGAGCGTCCTCATGTCTAAAGACAATGTCTTCAAACCCTAAGATTAAAGGTAAAATGGGAACGGCCCAAGTCCAAAACATTGGCTTTTAACCAAAGGAAGCTTTGCGTTTCAACCATCTTTAGTAAAGGAGCGGATTTTTTTTAGCGGGCCTGAGTCTCTTCACCGGCGACGCTGCACCTTCCCGTTTAAGGACGCATGGATACAAGTTCCATGCCATGAGCAGGGTAGCCATTGATTGGACCGTCACTCGAACATAAGCCATGACGGCCGGCTGAGTAACCCAGTAGTTTTCTGCAGCTCTATAGCTGGCGGAACAGTAAAATGGTTTACACCATTAAGGGAGTAAATCACTATCTATAAATAGCCCCTTTACACTCCAGCACCAAAAAGCATAAACAAATACTCTTTGAGTGTTTTGTCGTTTATACTACCCGTAAAGCCTAGCAAAAAGACTACAGTAACCATTATAAAGGGTGATTTATCGCTAAAAACACCCTGTCAAGGTTCTTTTTGTTTTGATCTGAGGATGTTTGTTCTGGACAAAAAGGGTGTAGATCTTTTCTTGCATTGCGGAAATACAGCAATTTCGAATAGCCGGCGGCCCCGAGACAAACGCTTTGAATCAACAAATAGTGCAGTTGACACGGCATAACTCTCAAACAATTGCCGCAACATCTACACCTTGTCATCGGACCTGTCGTGCGCGCTAGCGGAGGTAACAATGGCGGTGCATACGTCGTGCGTGTGCGGTAATGTGCTCTTGAAGGTCGCGTCAAAGCAACCCATGGCCTGCCATGCACTGACTGCGGCCCAGAATGAGTCAACATTGTGCAATGTAACACGCATGCAACCGAGAGGTCATAACGAAGTTAGGAATGTCGGCTTACATATCAACAGAAAGTGTACTAAACTCCACTGTCCTCGACAAGGTGTGAATATATTGTGCTGCTTTCAGTGTGCAGAACTTGCTCTTTTAACTGATATGCCTTGCATAATTGCCGTGTATAACAAAATGTGAACCTGGTCGTTATTTATAAGGGCCGAAGTGTATAACGGTTTCGGGCTCTCTAAAATTTTGAAGCACAAAACGCTCGCTCAAAAAAAAGGGTTCTTAAAAACACCGTTAGATCTGTAGAAGACGAAGGTTTGAAAAATCCTTAGTAAAAAAATAATACAGACGGCGCAAAGGGCAGTATTGACCAAATTAGTAACAATGGACAGTACGCCTCCTAACACGCTTCTGTATTAGTTGCCATTTATAATGTCAGAGTTATGACTCAAATTTGACGGGAGAGGCGGCTGTAGGCGCCCAAAATCACACCCTCCTTTTATGCGCCTCAAAAGTGCTTGAAACAGCACTGGCATTTATGACCTACTTGCAGTAGGATTGCCTCATTCTGTTTGCTTTGTATAGGTTCACTCGGTGGTGCTGTCCTCCTCAAGTTTCAGCAGATTTATTTTTACGGTGAAGCTGTCTTGAGCTACGTTCTGACATTGCATGCGCCTATCGGGTCGCGTCAACAAAGAATTGCATGCGCTCACTCCAGCGGTACTGCAAGATGTTCTGTATTTTATATTATAATATGTTGAAAAAGTACAATACTAAAATTAGGCGCCAACACGCCCGCAATAGTATGTCGAGTTTAATTTACTTGTCACGATAAGTTTACAGTCTAGCAGTCGCTGTTACAACGAGACTGCCGGCTATTTGACCATGCACGGAGGAAGTTTGGTTACAGGAAACGAATTTACCTCTTGTTTTATCAACACTGTTAGCAAACATATAATATGGCAAGTAGCCGCTCAGGCCAGTCTATACGGCGTTCGGCTTACTTTTCTTAATTACGTTGTACACAGTGAAGTTGCAAAGATTGTGAACTGCCCGTCTGCTGCCAATACGTGGTCTCCTATAGGAGGGAAAACGCACAGACCCCTATTTTTCTGCTTGGATAGAAGTCTGGTCCTTCCCAGTTTCATTCATCCAATTTACTAGGAAGCACGTTGAATCGCAAATTACAAGCAAGCACGTGTTGGTTGGTGCATAAATGTGGCGGCTGGATGTGGTGGCTGTGGACAGCTACAAGACGTTAAGCAACTAAAGGGCACGTGAGAGCAGCGCATTCTTGCTCTCACTGCCGTATGACGCGTCTGAGTCGGTGTGAACATCTCGCCTGCATATCAGTGAGTTCTCAGACAATGTGAACTTTGTGGCGCCTTTTTGCGACCAGTCTGAAATATTGCTCAGCAGCATGCGGTATCGGGTTGCGTATGCTTCGGGACTTAGGCGCAATGTGATTCCCTATACGTTTTTCAATAAATATGCTATATAACTTGACAGCTCAATCGCTCTCATCGTTCAACATAAAACAGTTTAATTAATGAACACGCACCAACATACACCTATTTATATAAAAATTGCGCCCACCTCCCCGCGAGGGGAACCCTGTGTAGATGCGACGCATCGTGGGGTTCACTTGGTGTTACCGTTGGATTGATTCTGAAATCGCGTGAAACGTGTCGGGAACGCGTATGGCTATTATGTTTTATGATTATTATTATGTTTTATTGGCCAATCTTGGTCAATCTCTCTAAGTGGTATGTTTGGGGCTTCGCTGTCGCAACGACCTTTACTCCATCATTGTTGCTGTAACTGGGAGCTTCTTTTCTTTTACTGCAAGTGTTAATCATTGCCCCATCATGCGTTGTATCAGTAGCATCTTGACGTAGTTTGAATGAGTCAAGGTTATAAGGCGCGTTCGTAGCATTTAAATTCTGTCTCGGTTTTGAGGCGCAGTGGGAACAGCACCATGTACCTCGCGTTCCGCCCACAGGGTCGTGGGATCGAAACCGGGCGCCGCTAACTTTTTTATTTTATTGTGTAGGGGGAGGTGCGGACAACGCCGTATGGAGGGACAAGGCGAGTGAATGAGATGCAGTCGCATCTAAAATAAACAATAGAACTTTCAAAGAAACAATCGTTTTTACGGTTACGAAGTATTGCCCAACCGTTTTCCTAATTAATGGTCTGCCGACAAGTAACTCCGGAAGTGATCCTACTGGTGCCGTTTTTGAGTGATCATAAATCATTTCACTGCTGTCTTCTCGAAAAATTTTAAACTCAATATATTAGTTACAAAACAAACGTTATCTAAAGTATAAAGGCGCACAAAACGCGTACATCCAAGCAGAAAAAGGCGTAGCACTTATGGTTTGTTGCGTGCAACTATTTCTGGCACTGGTCATGGTTTGGGTAGGAAGCATTTGGTCATGCTCCCCAAATTGAGTGTTTTTTTGTCTTGTGGTTGTTCGTTTGAAAACAAATGGTTTCTCTTAGCCAGGCGAAGTTCTTCCACTTTTTGCAAGAAAATTTGAATCTCACCGAAGAAAGCATAGCACTGAGGGCCGAAAATTCGGCTGCATACATGCTTGTGTGCTTTCTTTGTTTTGGTTTCAAAAAACTTAGGTCTAACCAGCAACACACCGCGAAAAGAAAAAAAAAACATTTATGACAGCAGACAATGAATTCCTCGGTTATAATGCTCAGTGCTCTATCAGAAGTTTGTAGGCGCTTTTTTTTGCTTATCACACGCCCCACCTAACTCACTGCTGCCATCAGCGCATCGTAGACGGGCGGTCGCATCTAGCGAAAGATTGATGGCATTTACGGGGTGCCAAGAAAAAGTTCAACGCCATAAATCACGCCAATCTCCGACTAGTCGGTCGGCTGCCAGTGTGGGTGGTTTGCATTGGCACTGCAAAATAAAATGATAAAACCTGAGCCAATTCAAACTCCCAAACCATCACGTTATCACCTTTTTTTTACTCAGTTGAGTTTCCAAGTGGTGCTGTCAGAGAGGCAGTAAAACTTTTGGGGTGGGATTTTTTTCAGCCTACAAATTCACGCCATGCTCTTTATGCGGATTCTGTGTACAGGTCGTTATTCTTTTCTGGGCTGCACATGCTGTTGATCGGCAGAAAATCTTAGCTTCATATGAAATGAATCGTGACAGAACAGTGTATTGATGTGTATTTGGTTAATTAAACCTTTATTGATGGCCGCATTACTTTAGCCTTGCACTTTTATACTAATCAAGTTCTATTGATATAACTACATATTTCAAGTGGCAAACGATGAATTTTGTTACCACGCGTGTGAATAACAAGCAACATAGCATCAAGTGTACGTCAGCAGTTACGTTTTGTTGCTGGATTGAAACGACTTGCACAACACCTACAACGCAGCTGACACCATCGGATGACAGCATACTCAGAGTCATCTAGAGGACAGAATAATCAGAGAGATGATTCCTAGAAGGTCACCGAGTTCGCTGCAAGCGAAGAGCAAAAAATGAAAACCATCTACAACTACTTCCGCTAAAAGCGAGAAACGACGTCCATATTCGCTAATTAAGAATGACGTCACTAGCAGCGAAAACTCATCAAGAAGGACAAAAACCAGCCGAAAGTTTCGTTCCCTCTGATCGTGTAAAGGTCTGGTGAGCAGCTATGGCGCAGAGCCTTTGACACTCAAAGTTCCTTCGAGCCGACTGACGGCTCGTCACGAAACAATGACCGACTAACAGCACGAAGTGACATATTGACGTGCCCTACATTTGTCCTAGAAGGAAGACGTGAATAAAAACAACTTCAGCTGTCCTTCTTCGCCTGCATGAGAGGGGTGAGGTTGCAGGAATAAAATAATTAGGGTGTAGCGTGTTTTCAGGTAACTGTATTATTGTCTGGTTCTTATCGTAGGATTTACAGCTCATTATTTGTTCGGAGCCATGTATATTGCGTAGAGGTTTATTCGCCGGCAAATTCGCTCAGGAACAGACTGCTGTGGAGATTGCTCAAGGACAGAACGTGGGCCAGCAAGAAGAGGATAGTTTTGTATACGACACACCGTAGCCGCCGAATATGTATATGCATGTATGCATGGGCGTATGCGTGTGTGTGCGTCTGTGTGTGTGTGTGTGTGTGTGTGTGTGCGTTTGTATGTGTGTGTGGAGGAGGGGAGTAGGCAGTGGGTGGGTGGGTGTGTAGTTAGTACTGCAACTCCACTCGGCAACTAGTACCCATACTTCATTGTTAGTTTTGTCCGTCGTTTTCTACTTCAAGCGTGTGTGACCCCTGAACGCCTCGTGCTATTGGTAGGCATTTCCGAATAAATAAATGCAGGCAAATAGCAAATCGATTATGATGTGGCTTTTTTTTTACTGCTTTGGTATGACCCTAAGAAATCAAGGGGTACCATGAAGGCTCATTGTACATTGTTGCTATGACGTTGTACGAGTATGAAGTTGCGATTTCAATTTTCGGCTGTTGCGGCTTTCTCTTTTTGAGGGCATGAGCAGAACAACACTGTGATCTGGTATACTGGCGGGCGTTAAAGATACCAAGGCGGAATATATTATACCATAGCAATCAACTAGTGGACGTTCACAGCGCAGGTACAGCTTTACCACACAAGACACCAATTTAAAAGCTTCATTCGTGGCATCAATAAACCGTCCACTGTAATGGGTTAGTTCGGATGTACTCTGGTCACTCACAAGAAAGCTAACCACAGCTTCTATTGTCATTACATGCCGACGGCGGATTGTACGAGAGGCGAATCTTTACCCTATTCACCACTGCGGAACATTCTACGGAGCTAAACCCTCACTTTCGCAATCTGTGGCCACATCCGCTCCAAAATAGGCTAATTAACCCCTTTGCAGCAGGCATTAAAAAGACACGGAAGGCAGTTTTAATTATTCAAGTAACTTTACAAGGCAAAAATGTCCACCACATGTAGAACACTTTCCCAAGTATTTAAGGTCATTTTACAGCTATATTTTACGACAAAAGTGAGTTTGAAAGCAACGGCTTTTTGGTGTTATAATTATGCTCCCAGCCATTTTCCTGTCGTCTCCTGTGCGGAACAATGTCAAGGCCGTGGGTCAACATTCAGCGCATTTCTGGCATGCTTGCCCAGCGCGACCTCTGCGCGTGCAAACAAAAACCCGGTATCTAACAGTCTTCCACTGATACACACTAGGCGGAAGCCTGGCGCTAGTGTATAGGCGAGCTGCGCTTCAGTGATCGCGTCGTTGTGTAAAGCGAAGATGCGTTCGAGTGTTTCTTTGCAGGGCTCGCCAACAGGCTGAAAAGGCCTGTGGCTGCAAACACCGTATTTTTTGTTGTTAGGCAAGAAAGTTATTATATCTATGTATATTATGGTTAATAAAAGTTTTCAGGAATGTTCTAAACCTTCATGTAACGTGATAACAAAAACAAACGCTGTATCTTTGTCCGCGAAGGTACGGTTGAAACTGTCACCCCCACTTTTCTCACCTACAAATAACATCGCATGGCCTAAGGCCTAATTATCAAAAAAGAAGCGCATTTATTATTTTTATTCTATCCAGGCCAACCGGGAACGTAACGCTTACAGCTGCTTTTTTGGCGGCCAGGACGGCACGCGACCAGCGAGGGACTTTCTTCTAGTGGACGAACCTCTATGTCCTTTAGTAACAGTTTAAAATTCATTACCGGGTAGTGAAAATGAAATCAGTCAAACGCAAAAGTTTGGAGTCGCTGACTGTATAGAGGGCGCTCCAAAGCAATTTGGCGCAATTGTGATCGTTTGTGCGGTCACTGCGAATGGCGCATGCAGTTCTTTGCTTTCACCACCACGGCTTTACAGTGCCACTAGATTCCGAATTACTGATTTACAAAGGGTAAATAGCAATATGGCACGACTAGTTGTCCATCGTCAAATTCCCGGAAGTGTTGGTTCTCGGCCATCTGGTCGCGTCTGCCCCGCTTACACAATAAGCAATGTAAAGTCGCGCTTCGTTCGCCCAGTTGGAGGCTAGTATCATCGCAACAGTGAGTTCAAAAGAACGAATAGTGGCACCCAATCCTAATTTTGGTACATTAAGTTGTCCTGCTTCTAATGTGCACTTAATTACCAAGTACTATAGTACCAAACAGAAGTGGAATAATGCTCTAAATGTTCACATTGGGCACGACTGTACATTACTTCATCGGAGTCATTCGTTTGCTTTCTATAGGGATGAAAAATGTCCCATCTTGGCGCAGACGATTTAAGCAGAAGTTAGACCACACCGGAGTTTTATAAAGGCCGCAGCTCTGAAAAACCGACACCTCTTTGCCAAGTGCATCTGCGGTACTTAAAGCGCTAGTCTTAATAACGACAGGCAATATTGTTACATAGAAGTGTCGTAAGTTTGTATTATAGGTGCTTAAAAATCTAAAAGAAAATATTGGGTTCCAGCATAAATAACTGAGGCATATAAACACTCTTCAGTTTTTTCTTTCTATGTACATCTTTTTACGGCTTTTTATCGTTTCACAGCTGTTTGGAGCAAGTGTCCGCGACCTCTTTATTCAAACATACCCTGTACTGAAGTACAAAAAGAGAACAATTATTCATCTAGAGCTTCACAAAACTTGTCACAAGATACGACGTACCTTAGCAACAGTGCTGTGAAAGCGAATCCTCTCCTAGCTGCTTCTCTGGCCGTGGCTTCATATCATTAATTCGCAACAGAAGACCTTGCCGTGATCGCCTTTCTAGTGACACTAATGACTATTCTATGTCGTCATTGTATCGCCTTCCAGATTCCGAGTGCCTAATGACGCTGCCTCTTGGTCATTTGCTTTTATTTTTCATAATCGAAGGTTTCATGCTGCGTTTGTTAAGGGTGCTTTGACCCTCGCGGAAAACATGGAAGAAAACGGGCACTGAAATGTGACGCGAAAACCAAAGAACACTTTACTCATTTTCTAATCTCCTTAAATGCACCGGGGTTCTTATGTAATAAACTACGGCCGCACGCACTTTTTAGAACCTGTTTAATTGTATGATAACCTGTAGGCCATAGGCGATGAGTAAATGGTTTTAGGAGAATTTTCCTGTTACGTACCTCTGAACAGACTACGGGCTATTGTGCAGTTGTTTTCACAAGGGCTGGAACAAAGTGCGTTATTGAAGCATCATTGAATATTAGATTTTCAAAAATGTGTACGTCTAACTTACAATATAGCAATAATAAAAAGGCCTTTGGGGGAAATCCGCCTTTTGCTTGAAGATTTGGCAGAACTCTGAGTAGAAAAAAAGTGACGTGCCAATGCAGCTACACTTCCATTTGTACGTACGCACGATATATCGACATGCCAATAAAAACAACAATCGAAGTGTCAATATGTATATATGTACGTGGGACCTATTTTTCTAATTTTGAATCTATGAATGTAGGATTCACGGCCGGTTTATTGCCCAGGAGAACATTTGAAGTAAAATTTGCCATAAATCCACCGTTACCTGCTGGGTGAGTATTAGCTTGAAGTCCATGAATGCAATTTCTTCACATTTCTAAAATATGACACTCAAACTTTCGTCGTGTGTGGATTCCTTACTTTGTTTTACAATATCTTATTGCACCTTACAAATAACTTACTTTATTAAGGATGAGCAGTGTAGAGATAACGACACTAGGATCTCATCTGTGTTATCGCAAACTGCATTAGGCCGATGGCAGTGGTCCTAATATAACTAGGCACAACAATATGCAATCTATACTTAAAAAATTCCAGCCGGTTCCTTTCAACAAATGAATGACTATGTTCACATATTTTTGCGGTACGAATAATCAGACAAAAAGTATGGCGTGTAATAAAACGTGAAAAGGTGATAAATCGTACAATCCCTTGAAGAATAAAATTGCAGGGCCGGCCGACCAGTTCCAGTCAGGCTGACGAGACTTTTATGGTAACCCGAGCCAGGGCTGCTGTCAAGGGCCA
Organism: Haemaphysalis longicornis; assembly: GCA_013339765.2. NCBI lineage: Eukaryota > Metazoa > Arthropoda > Arachnida > Ixodida > Ixodidae > Haemaphysalis > Haemaphysalis longicornis. The sequence goes on along the minus strand of CM023458.1, from coordinate 104,170,124 downwards.
GGACTGCGAGACCACCCCACCGTTTATTCAATTAAACGTTTATTCTCCATCTCTCGCTCTTTTGCGTCATATAAAGTTGGCGCTTTCGCTTCGCAAATATCTGCATCTGCAAGAAGTATTCTCCAATAGTCACAAAAGACAGTAGGTAAAAGTGGGCGTATGTTCTTCGCAGGTTTTTTCACATGACGTTTTATTGAAGCGACCATCGCTATCAGTGCTCATTACTAATGAACTGCGTGGCTTAACAGCATTGAATGAGGAATACAATCTTACAGCTTTTCGAGTGTTTGAGTTTTGTGGCGTTCTTCGTGCTCTTCAAAAACAGGGACTGCGCAGTCTGTGCGTATAAGGTGTTATTTTTAGAGTACACGAGGCTGTATTTCTATAGGAGTATTGAAGTTTGCCAGGTGTTTTTGAAGCACATAACAACACAGGGTGATACATAAAATAGTCAATATACACGAGTTATATAAAAATTAAAGATATATATTTCGCATCTTTTCATGTGTTTTTCCTGGAGTTGTAACCAACAACTTTTTGATAGTCCCGCGAACGCAATGTAGGCCGCACATTATGGTTGCTCATTTGCTCGCGATTGTTCGCAAAACACCTAGAAATTATTTTATTGTTCTAGTAGAAAGCTATTTAAAAAGTTGTATTAAAGTTGTTTCGATTTGTTAGAAATTCAGATATAACGTTCGCAGAAGGAACGAAATTCTACAAAGAAAATTGTGACCAGCATACCCAGATATCAGAAGATATTATGCAAAAACAAAATATTAAACGTTACGCTGTAGATATTGTTTGCCGTAGTTACAAAAAGCTCGATACTATTGAGAACGAAGTATCACAGCGGGTACGAATGGATTCTAAACAAAATTGTTCTTCCCACCTGTCTCGCTCAAAATTTGGACCTCTCAGGAACCTAGTAAGACCTCTTCAGGAAAGTGATAGTTGGCACAACGCAAGACTCCGACCTGATGATGAAAAACCTTTAAAATATTTCCAGGATACTCAACATTTTTTTCTATAATTCGGTATCAACCTTACTTACAAGTGTATTTCTATGGGATAGTTTCCATGACTCTGGAGCTTGGTCGCGCAACGTGTTAGACTTGAAAGTGATCACAAAGTAAGATTTCGTCCTTTATATTAGCTGCGCGATAATATTTTACATTCAGCCGAATAACTGCAGAGTAACCACTACAGTGGAACTTATACCGAAGTAGAATCGGGAGAGTAATTAAGTTTGTTATAAACGATATTCATTGTGACAGTAGAGCAAAAATGGGTTCAAAGTAGTTGGTAATCTGGCTCCCAGCAAAATCCTTGATACAAAAACGCAATATTTTAAACGGTGAACATATTATAAACAAGATAACCATTATCTCCTTCCTAGAGGCATTTCAAGCTCATTGAACCGGAACATGCAACGGAAAATCACAACAGCTAGAACAAAGTTCATTTGACAAAACAGGCCTGCGTTTCTATTTTCTCGAGGAAGGGTGTTATGTTTGTCAGCAGGCTTTTCACAACACACAGCAGGATGAAGTTTTCCACACTGTCCACGAACGAAGGTGCCTTTTCTGCTTCTGCAGGTTTGGACGCCGGGAGTTTTTCCAAGCACCTTTTGAGCCTACTGGGCAAATATTCCTTTGTTATATCTGATAGCGCGCGCGGCTATGAACGTTTCACTTTCGTTATAAAAGAATAAATGACATTCAAATGAAGCGTGACCAACGGGAAGCTCGTATTTATTTAGCTATAGCCAATAATTCGGTAGATCTGAATTCGCTATAACCAGGTTCAACTGTATTGTAAAGACTACCATGAGCCCAAAACAAACCTGCACATGCATAAGAAGAAACTTGCTAACCTTTATGACTTTTGGCCTTGCTAAATAATACCCAGTTATAGCAAAAAATAATCTGAATTTACTGCGTTTCGCAGCTATTTTTTGGTTCTTTGCGTTAACACATGGAGAAATTTAAGTCAAGCACAATCTAATTGAACTCATTCCATAGAGAAGTGAAAAAAATCAGCCTTTACGTCGTAGTTTTCTTTGCAACGTTGCACCCTATGGATTTTTTCATGGGCACAACCAATTCTTGAACGTCTTTTTTCTGCCTTTCGTTTGCCGGGTCCAAAATAGATATTTTCTGTGGCTGCGGAACTCAACGTTTCGACCTATAGTCACAGTTGTATGAATTTCATTTTCGTCTTTTAAACCATCAGAATAAGATGGCTAGTTGAAACAGTTACTTACACATTATTAAGATTTTAGTAGGGTTACAACTGCAAACTTTTTAATGATGAGAATTTATCTTCTTTATGGATGCAGGTTTTTTTATTACAATTCTTGTATGCGCATATTTGCGAAGATTCTGCGTGCATTAGGCTGAAAGAATTATTCAGTGTTGCGGCAAGCATCTTTCGCGCGAAATTTTTTTCCGTGATTGAAAACGCCTTACAATCAACTGGAATGACATAAATGAAATATTCTCGATCGTTTTATTGTATTCAAGCTTCCGCCAAATACTTCTAAGTGGCCAAATGTTCTTAGCAACCCGTACATGTTCTTGAGATGTCAATCTATACACTTAAACAGGCAGAACAAAACCACATAAGGTGCCTTCAAAGAGTTCAAGCCAAAAAAATTACACGCTCGTTATTTTAAGCTTGCTTCGTAACTGTCTGCAGCGAAAACGAAGAACATGAAACGGCCTGGTATAGGTGCCCAAGATCAGAGAGTAATAATAAGTGGCCTTAATAATTGAAATTTTACTACATTCTAAAATTTTTAAAACTACATAACTGATATAATTTAAGAAAACGGGAAAAAGTGGAAGGTTTATTTTTTTTACTGTTAATAAAAACCGGCGGGGTTAATTGCTGCTGTTTCAGCCGGGTGCATATGTACATCTCTACCCGCAGCCACGCAAGAGCTCGTATAGCCGCACCTATTAGAAAGCTGCGGTAATATTCCTTCAATTTCATATAAAGGTAATCAAGTCTGCAGGCTTTGGGTAAGTTAAACACAAATGCACTTTTTTTTTAATTTATACAAAGCGACGCGCACATCATTTCCAAACGTACCGTTCTCTAACCTAGGAGGAAGCATGGCCGGAAATTATAGAGAGAATTTACAGGACGCAAAATATACTCGTTGATAGCTTAATGTGCAGCCAGGAAGGTAAAATTTGTATAGCAAGTAAAACTAATTAAATTTGCTTCCGCCGCAGTGCTTAAGAACTTTTAGTCCTTAAAGCACCCCGTAATAACTATAACACTGCAGATAGGAACTGATGTTTTTTGGTGAGAAGTAGTATACATTATTGAAGAAAAGCTTGTGTTGTAATGAAGTCCTAGTCAAAGGCTTCACAAATACTCGTGCACTAAAGCCAATCAGTACATCATTTTGAACAAGCTGAAAAAGTTTTCAGGCTGTCGGTATACATCATTAAGAATTTTCTTGTAATAATATCATGCTGCTCAAGGGTGGCTTAATATATAACTATCTTTACGTGTTTCGAGGAGGCTTCACATCCTACGAAATGCATTTCAAATGCTTATACGAAAAGCCATTTTATAGATACTAACCGAGCGGGAACTTTTTCGTGATCGTGGGAGGAAATCTTAAACCAGGTATACGCAAGAAAAATAGTTTCAGTAAAACAACGCCAAAAGGCACCTGTCCCGTCATGCTGAGAAAACTGAGTGTAGAATCATATTACCAGATTTGAGTCAATTGGTGGCGCACCGAATATTCTTCAGAGTATCAAACTAAGCAACAAGACGAAAAACTCAAATAACTCACCTTTTATTAATCTACGGCGCGCCGAGTTGTCGAAAGGAGCAGCTGGATACACTCCACAGGGCACTCGTTCAACAAGTGGCCGCGCGCAGAAACTGCCGTCGCTTGGAGAGCCCTCCCGTTGCGCACTCAGGACGGAGGTCCTCCTCTTTTTTCCCTATTTCCCTGTTCAGTCTTTCCCTTTTTTCCCGGTCTCCGGCGTCGATTACTCCCCAGGCGCCGGCTCAGTCACGTGGAATGAAACGGTAATCCCGTAAAACATCCATCGGTGCCCGAGCGCTCCTCTCGGCCGTTGGTTGCAGTACGTGGCCCGCCTATTAACCGTGTCCGCCGCAGCGCATCGAGCAGACGACTTTTCTCTTAAAGCAGAGAAGGCAGGGGACGACTCCTCTCGCAGCACACGACGCGCCGGTGGCAGCGGCGGCGCCAAGCAGACGGCGAGTGCGAGCTACGCGTCTCGGAAGTTACAACTCTCGCGCGCTTCAACCCTATCGTCTGGTGGCATCGCAAGTCGCGATTTGTTTTAGTCTTCCTCCAGCTCTTGGGCAAGAGGTGACAGTGAAGCAGAGGGAGAGCAAAGCTATCAGGGCACCGCGCGAAGTGGCCGGGTTGCCCCGCCCCTTATACGCCGCAGAGCCAATGGGCGCGCCGTAAGGTTGATGGTAAGACGCCCTCTCGCGTTGTTGGAAGGAAGCGCTTAGCGAGTCGAAATGCGCGGGCAGATCAAAATGTGTGTGCGGCGAAGGGGTGAAATAGCAATGTCTTTGTTACCTAAGTTGAAATTTAGGGCAGGGAAATGATTTTATAGCTTACACTTTGCTTCAGGAAAACAAACAAACCAACAAAAAAAGTTTTGCGCTTTTATTTCGAAATCAACCGAATCAACCTTAAAAGTTTCTTGACGCATGAGACCCAAATCTCACCACAACAACCAGTGAACGATACGGACCTCTTCTAAACCTCGATGGGGCCTCACAGAACTTTATAACCTTCAGAAGAAATTACAAACGAAGGCTTTTGAAATAAAAGCTTTCAATTCTCCTGTAGTAAGGTAAGTCATTTTAGTATAGGTTGTTACCCAGGGTGGCACTCGTTCGGAAAAAAATGATACGCCCAATGGTGCCGCAGCGATCTGTCCTTACTTATCCTTGTGTTCTTTATATTAAACGTAACAACTTACTGATGATTATCTCATTGTGCAAGGCTACTGCTGTACACGGATAATGAGATAGATAGATGCAACTTTATTAGGGAAGGGGCTGGCTCAGATGCCTATAAGGATAGTACGGCGGGGAAGAAGGGGGTGAAATTAAGCCCATTAAATTAAGTGCAGACACAAGGTGTCTGCACACACTGCATGCATACACGTATACAACATCGCAAAACTAACAAACATCTAAAAATAACGACCACAAAAATACCGAAAATGAAGAACACGGATAATAAAGCATTAATTCTTACGGGGGAAAATACACAAGAAACAAAGACCGAAAGTAATTCCGAACTAGGAAAGATATGAATCTGGTTCACGACAAATCAACTCATTCTCAAAGGGGGAAAACAAAATGCATTATATTTCACGACATGCTACCAATAATTTCAGCAGTATTAAAAAGTAATTATGAACTCGAAAGTACCCATTCATTTACATACCTAGGCTTAGTCGATGACAACCGATTGCACTGGCAAGCGTGTTTAAAATCAAGTTTGATCAAGGCTGTCTCCCGCTGCCATATATTGTTACAAGCAAGGAATATTTTTGATCGGGATACAGTACGAAATCTGTATTTTCCCTCGTCCTGTGCCATTCATTTATCCTACTTTCCAGATTCATAAGGTCGGCGACGCACTACATACTTTGAAGCTGTACGGAACTTGCATAAATGCTCACTAAGATTATTAAAACACTTTAGCCATGATTATACCAGCGCACCGTTGTTTCCAAACTAAGACTTTACGACAATAGAAAACAAACGTGGCCATTATTCCCACGAGGAAGTGTAGCCGTTCATGCATCTATTCTGTCTTCCTCACCCTGCCCCACGACAACTTCTGTCGCCGATAACTTGACGCAGCCCCACCAATAACGTTTATACAAAACAACTACTACATTATATTTGTGCCAAAATATGCAACGGTTTCCACATTAAATAAAACTGTCTCGTATTTTACCCCATAAGTTATAAGAAGCGTTTTCTTGTCCTCCTGGTGAATCTCTGGGACTGGCAGGCACGCCTGAGATAATATCTATAATCGGTAACTTCTCTTTTTCCGGTATCGCTAAGTCCAGTGGAAACGTACTGCGTATTTATTCTTCGTTGCCTTTTGTTTTGTTTGTGGATAAAATTAGATATCTCTGTTATTATGCGTATGTAAGTGTGTGAGTATATATGACTGTACAATGCCTAATTTTCTTTTCTATGTTCGCAATGTTTCGACATCTTTTTGTTTCTGCACCTTGCTAAAATGCTTTGCATCGTTATATTGGACCTTATGCTAGCCCCTGGCTACGCTTCTAAACAATGTTTTTACCTTTCGTGCTTGACATGGAAATAAATAAAGTGAAATGAAAATGAAACTACAGAATGAAATCAAGAGCTCAAATTGGTTTCGTTAGCTTTATTTATGTATTTTCAACACTGTGTGCCCTTCCGGACTGTTACAGGGCGGGAATACGATGCAAGGTACACACAAAAAATGCATTCAATTTTTTTTACAAATGTGTCAACAATATTGTCGATACGAAATACACACGGGTTCAGCTTGTTTCCACTCAACAATTGTTGTGACATTGAAGGAATAGCTTAAAGACATCCACTCTAGGCACGTAAGGTATAATGGCATAAGCGTGATTACTTCGCGGCGAAACTCTTCCAGGAGGCAATTTATTTGAAACCCTTCTTTTCGAACACTTTCGTGGACTCTTTAAAAGGGATGATAACGGGAAGCAGACAGCATAACAACTAATACTTTCATTCTGCTGTTAAATACCCTACGCTTTCGTAGCAGTAGCTAGAAGAAGAAGTCGAAATCACTCGCTACATGTATGTCACCAATATATCTCGATTGTTTCCTCGAACAAACACTGTTCGGCATTGTCATCAGCATGAAGCTCGTGAAGTTTGCGAGACATTCTGCCGGCTGGAACACCGATCTATATTCCACTTCTCAGTGCTCTTTTTTCTGCTATGCGCTATATAGCCAATACTTTTGGCTTTAGGTGCCAGGCTTTGCGACAATCGCGCAGTACAAAAGCAAGAACAGAATCCTGAAAGCGCATATTTGCTTTCTGCACCCAATATATATTTTAAGAAAAACCTCTAAAATTAACGAGGAATTGTTTTCCAAGAAGCTTTTGAGACACTATTTCATTGTTCGGTCATATGAGCCGTCCCCTGGCGTTCACAAATATTTCTCCTCAGCAGTGGAGTACTGGCACTGCAAATGCTATAATTACACACCTCGTACCGCACAGATAATCTATTGCCCTCTTAACAACCGGCGTCACCAATCACCTGTCGTCGAGGAACCGTTGTGTGTCATTGAGACTCACACAATGATCCCTGACGTTTATTTCTTCCGACTCGTGTTTTATTTCTTGTACCGTTACATATGTTGGGCAGAGAAAAAGCTGCAATACGGAGGCTCTACCAAGCTGCGCCCCTTCTCGGGCAAAATTGTGCACACAAAGATAAAAGACAGTTTTTTTTCTGCGTTCTTTGCTTTGGCAGTAACATTTGAACGTTTAAGGTTCACGTTATTTCTTCAAGTCAGAATAACAAAATCTGTTATAAAGCAGACATCAGTAAGATCCGCTAAATTCAGTCTTAGGACGATGAATACACTGCGAACCGAAAGAACAATGAAAGCATAAATACACAATGTACCCTGTACGATCCATACAAGCAACAAATATATTCTGCACAGACAAAGACGTTACTCTAGAGGAATGTTTTTTTAAATACGTTCCGCGGACCCCAGGAAGTTTAAAAGGCATTCTAGAAGTCCGCGAAGCCATACCCAAAACTCTGTCTTCAGCCCTCCCTTTTCATAGTTTTTCAGTTTTCGCAAAACCCTGCTGGCAATGCAAAAAAAGTAAACCCAGTTCCACCCAGTGTGAAATGTGCTGAAACAACCGAAATGTTCGTTGCTGTTACAAAGATTTTGTTTGACTTGGGCTTCTTTCCTGCGCATAATGGAAGAGTCGTATTAGCGGCGTATTTTCGTATAGTTTTTCCTTGAGTATTTTAGGTAAAACAATAGTTGAAGCCTTTTCTGTACGCATACTCCCTCCGTTAATGGCCAAGTATTGACGTAAACAGTAATTCTGTAACGCTTGGTACCTTAATATCAACTCGTTATGACACATACATGAAGTTCGTCGTAATGATAGTCTTATTTTCGGCTGACTGTCATAAAAGTTGTTCCGAGATACTTACGGTAACACAAGAATTGGAGTCCTTTTCTGTAATCCACTCCTACCATAGACGTACGTGCGTTACTGAACAAATTGCAATGTGGAAAAGCCCGCTTGCAAAGACCAAGCTTTCACTAAACTTTATGAAGTCGGTTTTCTTTCATTTCATTTCATTTATTGCATCCGTAAAGGCCCGAGGGCGTTACACAAAAAAAGCAACAAATACCCAGTTACAGTGTACAATTTAATCTAGACAAACAATACACATTATACAATAATAAACGCGCGTAGTAATAACGAACAACAAAACAATAAACAAACACTCTCAATGGGTATAATATTCAAGAACCGGAGCTATTTGGGAAAAATAGTAGATACTGTACGCCGATGCCCTATATCTATAGTGTTTGGTTAGTGACTGGAATTAAAGTGGGTTTCTAGCATTTGGCGGAATGATGTCCGGTCTGGTATAACAGCATTGTGTCAGAGGGGATTCCACAGTTTATTTGCATGGGGTTAAAAGGAGTCGTCCATCGTGGATGTACGGCCGTTAATTCGTGCAATGGGGTTTGAATGAGTAGTGCGGGAAGAAGTTCTGTTCGGCGGCTTCAAAAGTTCGTGCTTTGACTTTGGCGGAAAAACAAGGTGTGCAGGAGGCATAAACGTGAGATGATGCGACATGGCGCGAGAGATGGTAGGTTGAGTGACTGCTTTAAAGCGGCGACGCTGGTTTGTCTAGAAAACTGCGAGGTTATAAAGCCAGCTGCCCGGTTCTGTACTGATTCTAGTTTTGTTGATGAGATAGGCCTGAGATGGCTACCAAATGGACGAATGATATTCGAGCTTTGGGAGCACGTACTTTAGGTGTGCTAGTTTTTTAATGTCGGGAGATGCAGACTTTAGATTGCGACGAAGGAATCCAATTGTGCGCAGAGCGTCTGAATAGATGGACTGTACGTGCGGAGCGAATGATAGAGAGGGGTACATGTGCACTCCGAGATACTTGTATGACGTGGGTGTGCCGACAGGAAGCGAATTGACGAAGTACGTGTGATGAACAGTGGCGCGTTTACGAGAAAATGACATTGATTTACATTTAGTAAGATTTAACGGCACCAAAGATTCTTGGCACAATAGGGCAACTGTGTCGTGGTCTTGCTGTAGCTTAGTTCTGTTTTCGGTGTTTTGACTGGCGGAGTGTAAGACAGAATCGTCTGCAAATAAACGAAGATTTTTTTGTATTTTATTTGGAAGATCGTTTATGAATATTAAAAAATAGAAGAGGTGATGGGACTGCGCCTTGAGGGACGCCTGATTATACCTTAGTTTGGAGGAGTATAATTATTAGCGGATGTGTACTGCTTACGGTTACTGTGGAAGTGTTCTATCCAGGAAACAATATTCGGTGCAATACCCAGTGAAGAAAGTTTACAAAGTAACAGGTTATAGAGTACGCGACCGAAGCTTCCGAAAATTAAAAAAAATATATATTATCTATTTGAAGGTTACCATCCATGTGTTGTACGAGGTCGTGGGTGAATTCGGCTATTTGTGCCTCGCATTAGAAGTGCCCAAAAAAAGAAATTTATTGATTCGAGTTGAGTAGCAATATGGGAAGATATATTGTGTTCTAGTACTTTAGAAGGGATACTAGTCAGTGAAATTGGGCGGTTGTTCGTCGGATTGGCGCGTTTTCCTGTTTTCAAGGTTGCAACTATTTGGGCTACCTTCCAGTCGTCTTGGACTTCCCCTGTTTCAATAAATTGAGCCAAGATAAAGCAACGTATCTGAATCACCACTGTGACGGTGTTCACTAAACGTTTGGGGGCTGTTCGGTCACATCCTGGCGCTGAAGGTTAGTTCAGCCATTCCTTCAGAGTAAATTGCTATTTCGGATGATACAGCGGAGGGGAACGGGTAGATAGTAGCGTTAACTGGGTGGTGTTAGAGTTGGAGAATACAGAAGAAAAGTAGTTGTTTAATGCGGTTGCAACGTCTTTTGTGGCTATTGCTTCCCATCAGGGTGTTCAAGTTCCATGTTGTTACTTTGGCTTTTGCGAGAGAATGCGCCAAAGTTTAGTCGGGTTTGAGCGAAGGATTGATAGCAGGTCGCACGAAAAGCTATTTATCTTTAGCGCTTTGCAGTTCCTCAATGTATTTCTTTCGAGACAAGTGATACTTTTGTCACGCAACTAGGTTATTGCTCTGATTTGCGGTTCGATAAGGGAGTTTTTTCTGATTTAGGAGACTTTTCGATTATTGGTTGAACTAATAAATATGTGAATCTGATTTTACGCGAATTGTTGGGATGTACTGTTTCTCTAAGTTCGGTATTTTGTTTTTGAATATGTGCCAGTTGGCATTTACTGTGCGGATTTGGTATTATTCACGAAAGCTGTCGAGGAAAGAAGCAATTTAGCTTTTATTAGCGTCTAAATTCGCTCGTTTGTAGTTACTTATTAGTTATGAATTTTTTTATGTGTGACCTTCCTAATAGGGGTAGAGATAAGCAATTGTGGAGCAGGTTATAGTCTCTGAGGCCAGGGAAACCTGTTGTGCGCCTAATGTCGTCTGGGCTTAAAGTTAAATGATCTACAGTGTTATGGCATTTCGTGGGGTACGGTATAGCCTGTGTAGGTTAAAATCTACTGTCAGTTAAAGGAATTGCTTGAATTTGTCGGACCGGAAAGGGGGGGGGGTGGAGGCTGAAAGTAAAGGCCAGTTTATTTGAGGAAAATAAAATAGGGGCTACCGAGAACTTCTCTTTAATATGAGTGAGTGAATGTGAGAGGAGGCTGCAAAAGGAAGGGTTGCAGTCTGATGGCCAGTAACAGATACCAAACATTGGTTTTAAAGCAACGTTTGAGACTCGTACCCATGTTAATTCTAATATGTCGTCATAAAAGATAAGCGAAGATGATAGCGTGTTTTTGATAGCTATGAGAACGCCTCCGCCCCGAAGACATGTGCAATCATGGCGATATCAAGTGAGATTTATGTTAGACGGTAAGATTTTGTTGACGAGCATGCCTCCGTGTTACCAGGTCTCCATTGGTACAACGATGTCTGCTTTTGTCTCTTCGATAAAACCATGTAGTTCATCGCGTTTAAGCAGCATGCTTCGGATGTTGGTGAAAGCAGCATTTATATCTAGCGTTGATGAACGGTTAGGTCTGATATGGGATACAATGCCAAGAGGGGCGTCATTTCGTGGTTTGGTGGGTCACACCTGATGATTTTCAAACTATCGTGGGTAAAGCTGGTCTATTGTTAATTTCTACAATTTTTTCGCATCTGTGATCATAGATGCAGAACTTTTTATCTACGTGAAGTTTGTCGAGGCTGAGTTTAAATGCCATTTTTGGGTTGGATCAACTGCAACAGCTATTGACCGTGCAAGGCTGGTAGCCACTGCGAAGCCCTCTCTTATAGCAAAGGCAGTGTGTTTAAGCATACGTCTGCAGGCCAGGATTCATTTTTTACTTGTAAAGTTGGCAAGTTTAACAATGATAGGCCTATGTTTCTTTTCGGCAAAAGTTACGATTTGGTGCCCACGTTCCACTGTACCTACGTCCAGTGAAACTTTACCTTTACCGGCACAAAATGCGAGTATACTCTGCTCCGACTCTTCCCATGTTTTTTACGTTGTCTTTTATGCAAAGGAAGAGCAGATTATTTCTTCGTATACGGTTGCTGTCGTTAGTAGTTGCAGCGTTTTAGTACGGAAATTTTACGACCTATCTGGGATGACTCATTAGTATCGCTTGTGTTGCTTGTTCGGAGTTTTGGTGATTTCAGGTTGTCGAGTCGGTTGTTCATTGGGGAATTTTATTTTTCTTTGGCAGCTTTAACAGTTTTAAGGTCGTCTACCTCTAACCGGATGGTTTCTAGATAGTCCTCGACGCGGTTAATAAAATCTAGGACTGCGGGTATAACACTGTTCTTGTTGAGGTAGGATTCAGTTCAATATCGCCAGAAAGCAGCACCATTATCAAACAACAAAGACCTAGGGCAATCGCGTCAATGCACAAGTTTAATACACTACGCAATTTCCAGTCGTTGGGGCACGCCACAGCCAGATGAAACCAATTACTGTTTCTAAATGCTTTAGACTTGCCTAGATAACTAACCAGCAAGGTGAGAAACGGGTTGAGCATGGCGTGGTTTACGGTGTCGTGCCACATGCTGGTGTCATCGGTGCAGCGATTACGTAGCGTGCACATCGGGCATGTGACCGGTAACGTCACAGAGGGGGTGGGTTGCCAGCTGCAGGTGGTCCACTGGGCTGGTTTATGCGGAGCACAAGGGTGGTGGGTTTCACGGAACGGGCCAGTTTCCCAGGTCAGGATTCTGGGTGCAGGCGGATAGGTGTCCGAGTTCTCCTTGAATCGACGAGCACACAGCGGCGGCGGTTGAGAATACCAGCATCTGCAAGGTCAGAAATGGGTTGAGAATGGCGTGACTTGAGATGCCGTGCTTCAAGCTGGCGGCATCGGTGCAGTGGTTATGTAGCGTCCACATAAGGTATGTGACCAGTGACGTCATCTAGGGGGTGGGTTGCCAGCTGTAGGTGGTCCACTGGGCTGGTTTATGAGGACCACCAGGGTCGATGGTTTCACGGAGCGGGCCAGTTTCCCAGATGAGGATTGTGGGTGCAGGGGGGTGGGGTGTTCCGGGTTTTCCTTGAATCGACGGGCACACACTGGTGGTGGTGAAGCCCACCAGCATCTGCAAAGTCTTAAACGGGTTGAGCATGGCGTTACTTGCGATGTCGTGATTGAAGCTGGCGGCATCGTTGCAGCGGTTATGTAGCGTCCACATAGCGTCCACGATGACGTCCACGATGACGTCCACCGGTGACGTCATCGAGGGGGTGGGTTGCCAGCTGTAGGTGGTCCACTGGGCTGGTTCATGTGGAGCACCAGGCTCGGGGGTTTCACGGAGCGGGCCAGCTTCCCAGGTCAGGATTGTGGCTGCAGCGGAGTTCGGTGTTCCGGGTTTTCCTTGAATCGACAGGCACAAACCGGCGGCGGTGAAGCACACCAGAATCTGCAAAGTCAGAAACGGGTTGGGAATGGCGTGGCTGGCGATGTCTTGCTTCAAGCTGGCGACATCGGTGCAACGAATATGTGGCGTCCACATAGGGTATGTGACCGGTTTCGTCATCGAGGGGGCGGGTTGCCAGCTGTAGGTGGTCCACAGGGATTTTTTATGCGGAGCACCAGGGTCGGGGGTCTCACGGAGTGGGTCAGTTTCCCAGGTCAGGATTGTGGGTGGAGGGGGTGGGGTGTTCCGGGTTTTCAGATGCGAAGCATCTCATTTTGCGGGCTGTGTCCCCCTCCCTTGCTGTCCACCGTCCGCACTGTACTGCGCATGCGCGTCTCTTCAGCCCCGTCAGTGTTTGGGCTGAAGTCAACGCAGTCCACTATAAAAAGAAATAGGCGGCGCCCGGTTTCGATCCCACGACTTTCTGGCCGCAACAGGAGGTACGCGGCGCTCTTCCCACTGTGCTACAAACCTTTTTTTTAGCGAATGCCTGTTTCGACGTATTCAAACAAAAGGCACATACACGGGTTAAAAGTCGCCAGCCGAATCCCGGCTGACGATTGTCACACTAAAATTTCTTTAAAGAAGCAAAGATATTCAACAATGCCACCCAATGAGCGGATGGCTCTGTATACTGTACAGCTCTCTTATTTGCCCCATACTTTCAATGAAGTTCTCGCGTACTACTGCGCTACAAACCGAGACGGGAGCATGTGCTACGAACGCGCTTTATGTCCTTCACTCATTCAAACTACGTCAAGAAGCTACTGATACAACGAAGGCATGGAAGCAGAACGTCAACAGAAACAACGAACTGAAAACTTTGGAGGATGATGTTGAATTTCCTGCGGGAAAGCTGTGGCGGTAGGCGCCACGGGCCTTGCAGCTCAACCAGGGAAGAGGAAGAAGAGTGCGGGTAGTGGGGTAGGAGCGTTAGCACGTAATAAAGAAAGACGAGAACCAGGAGGTGTTCGATCAGGCAACGCGGGTGTCGGTCTCTTTGCTGTCTCAACAATTCTCTACATTTCTCTGTCTCTACATGGGGGTTCACACAACGTTCCCATTCGTGCTCCGATAAATGAAACAACATAACGGCAACACAATGGAACCTACATGGAACCCCCATGATTCTTCGCATCCTCCTCATGGTTCGCCATGGAAAGATGGTGTAATTTTCCTTGAAGCGATGGGCACACACCGGCGGCGGTGGAGCATACCAGCATCTGCAAGGTCAGAAATGGATTGAGCATGGCGTGGCTTTCGATGTCATGCTTCAAGTCGGCGGCATCGGTGCAGCGATTATGTGGTATCCACATAGGGTATGAGACCGGTGACGTCATCGAGGGGGTGGGTTGCCAGTTGTAGGTGGTCCACTGGGCTCGTTTATGCGGATCACGAGGGTCGGGGGTTCACGGAGCGGGCCAGTTTCCCATGTCAGCATCGTGGGTGCAGGGGGGTGGGGTGTTCCGGGTTTTCCTTTAATCGACGGGGGCACACCGGCGGCGGTGGAGCATACCAGCATCTGCGAGGTGAGAAACGGGTTGAGCATGGCGTGGCATGCGATGTCGTGCTTCAAGCTGGCGGCATCGGTGCAGCGTTTACGTAGCGTCCAGATGGGGTATGGGACCGGTGACGTCATCGAGGGGGTGGGTTGCCAGCTGTAGGTGGTCCACTGGGCTGGTTTATGCGGATCACGAGGGTCGGGGGTTTCACTGAACGGGCCAGTTTCCCAGGTCAGCATTGTGGGTGCAGGGGGGTGGGGTGTTCCGGGTTTTCCTTTAATCGACGGGGACACACCGGCGGCGGTGGAGCATACCAGCATCTGCAAGGTCAGAAATGCGTTGAGCATGGCGTGGCATGCGATGTCGTGCTTTAAGCTGGCGGCATCGGTGCAGCGTTGACGTAGCGTCCACATAGGGTAAGGGACCGGTGACGTCATCGAGGGCGTGGGTTGTCAGCTGTAGGTGGTTCACTGGAGCTGGTTTATGCGGATCACCAGGGTCGGGGGGTTTCACTGAACGGGCCAGTTTCACAGGCAAGGATTCTGGGTGCACGGGGCTTAGTGTCCGGGTTTTCCTTGAATCGACGAGCACACACCGGCGGCGGTGGAGCATACCAGCATCTGCAAGGTCAGAAACGGGTTGAGAATGGCGTGGCTTGCGGTGTGGTGTAAACACAAAGTCATTGCTTGGAAGATGTTTTTTCAAGGGCCGTATAAGCCCTCATATATCAAAACAGGAAGTGCCTATGATCTCTACTTGTTGTGAATATTTAATACGCGGAACTGGTTTTTGCGGTGGGGGGGCACAGGCTCTGGTAGGAGCGTAATACGATACCCCCAGAGACAGTCATCGTGGTGAGTGCTAGAAGAGGTCCGCTGTTAAAATGTGGCTGCTCTGCATGGCTTCCACGTTTATTTTAATTGAAGAGCACTTTATGGCCTCGCCGTGTCGTCGTACCTCGCTCACTGGACACAGGTTGAGCCACACGGAGTTGCGTCTTCGGGGCTGTCGTAACGGCGTACCCCAGAGGCTTCGAAAGCCAAGCGGTTTATATAGTTACAAGCGATCAAAATTCGTGAACCGGCAGGGTTTGTCATACATCCCCCGTTATTTAGCGCAAAGAAAACTGCAGGTATATTTGAGGCAAAATATACGTAATTAACCGGTAGCGCCCACGTTCATTTAGTTAGGAACGCTAGTTGAGTTGGTTTTTACAATACTAAACGAAAGAAAAGTGGCAGCGCAACGCCGGCGAGGAAAAGCGAGTGCAAAAAAAAAAAAAAAACTCGCTGGCGCAGTTTTCGGCATGGGGGCGCGTGAGCACAGCGTAGGTGAAAAATTTGAAAAGCGTTGGAGCAAACCTCCGTTGAATTCATCAGCAGAGGAATGAGAAAGGGCGGTTAAGAGCGTGATGGGTGGTAAGCGTGAGTGGATAACTGCGCCACATTCATTACGGCGAATCACTGCTCTGCACTTCCGACAGCTTTCACATTGAGTAAAACGGCTTTACTTTTTTTCTTCGTGCAGCAGATTCTTTAAAGTTGGCTTTTTGCGCAGCACGCCAGCAACGAGAAAAAGCGAGTCAAATAAAACAAAAGGATATGTGTAGGTCTTTGGTAGCATTTAGCCACGGAGCAAATTGTTTCAGAATAAGACACGCTTCGAAGCGCTTCATTATAAAAGTGGCACCCAAAAGGCGGGCATTAATTATGTGGGCGACTGCTGCTACAAGGGTAAATTGTTAGACAGTTTGGCAGGGGTCATCATGAATCATCGCGGGGTCCTTTCGCAACAAAAAAATTAAAAAGAGCGCAATGAACGAGGACAGAGAAACACAGTAGACTGGATGAGCGCTCGTCCAGTCTACTGTGATTCTCTGTCCACGTTCATTACGCTCTTTATAGTTTTTTTTGAAGGCATGAATCACCTCGTCCAACAAAGCGTTCTATTACATCCTTTTGAAAGCTTTTGCAAGCCTATATGGGTCTTCGTAGCACTCATGGTTTAAAACGATTGGACTGGAAGATTCATTTGAGTTACGATTTCTACGTATTCAATTTTTTAGTTTAAGCTTTGAGTGGTCGCAGTACTTCTGAAGTTAACCTTTTAAGTCATGGATATTCCGGATCATCATTCATGATATCTGTAGGGGCAAAGACATGCCCCCGACTTTCATTATTGCGAGTAGTAACTACATGATTGTGATTGATTGATTGATTGATTTACTGATTGATTGATTGATTGAATGATTGATCGATCGATTGATTCATCGATTGATTGATTGATTGATTGATTGATTGATTGATTGATTGATTGATTGATTGATTGATTGATTGATTGATTGATTGATTGATTGATTGATTGATTGATTGATTGATTGATTGATTGATTGATTGATTGATTGATTGATTGTAGGGTGTAACGCACCAACGGAGCGCAGGCGATGACGCACGCCGTAGTGGAGGGCTCCGGATTGCGGAATAATTTTTACCACTTGGGGATATTTAACCTGCGCCTAAATCTCGTGCACACGGGCGTTTTCGCTTTTCGCCTCCATCAGAAAAGCAGCCGCCACGGCCAGGAATCTAACCAACGTCATCGTGCTCAGCAGCACAACGCCTTAGCCACTGAGCCACCGCGACGGGTGCCTCAGTGGTTAAACAACTCCCAAAACTCTGATAAAACATGATCTGATTACATCTCTGATCTAATCAAAACTCTGATCAAATGGAGATTAGGTGAGTTACGTGGAAGTTGTTTTAACTTAATCTAATAGGCGCTATTTATGCTTGCCGGTTTTGAAACTAATCAAACTGTTCTTCCCGCTGTTCCCAATGTAAACGACCATACCTTGAAATTGAAGCGCCAGCAAATGTGCCAGTATTGTCCTTCACTTTAGTGACGTTAAGAGAACCTAACAAGCGTTGCTATCGCTTTGGTAAGCGAAAACCCTTCAGAGTGCTTGTAAACCGGAACGGCTCCCGCAGCGAGGAGCTAAAGTGACCGAGAATTCTGCAGCCCAATTTTTTGGACGATATACGACCTTCTAAAACACTCAGCGGAGCGGAGCCCAGCCGAGCAAGGTCCCTTTCACTGACTGAAAACGACCATAAAGAAGCGACCCTGAAAAAGCCACGTCAAAGAGCGCGCTTTAGGTCTTTTGGGCGGAGCTGGAGGGCAGACCTCTCTTATCGTGAAATGGAAGACGGTAACTCAGTGGAAACGGGACATTTCGCGTTGGGCGAAAAGAGGCGTACATCCCAAGAAGTGCAATAAGATGCTTTAAGAGGAAGTAATTTGGCAACCGAGGCTCGGAGCGGGGAGATGGTCCGCGACGTGATGTACTGTAAGCGATGCCAAAATGCGCTGTTCTCGTTCTCTCTTGAGGCGCTTGAGAAATAAGGAGTTTCTGTTTTTTTGGAGTAAAGCCTTTGCCACCGAGAAAAATTACCAAAATTTTTGTTCGCGGTTCTGGTAGCTTTCATCCTTTACCATAAAGCGGTGCCGTAAGAGGCCCGATGGACGCATTAGACATGAAATGGTTCCTGGAGATCAATTTTATGTTTTATCTTACGTGCGTTCCAACCTTCTCCAGCGTTCTCGGTTGTCTGGTTTGTATCCGGCCTTCTCGGGTCAAACCTGTCCCCCTCGTTTGCTTCTTCGCCAAGCTTGGAAGCCCTGTCTCATTTCTTAACGAACTTTTTATCCGGCGTTCTGGTGTCCTGCCCATGACTCTTGTTTGGTCGGTTGTACTGTCATTGGCCAGACGCAGCGCCTATTTGCGGCTCGACAACCACTGCCACTCCGGCTTTCTTTCTCTACTTTCTCTTTTCTCTGGCTCCTGTTGATTCTTCGACTTGCTTTCGTTCAACCACAGCGTGCTGACAACTGTAAGTACTTGTAGAGTGATTAAACGCTGTCAAAAAATTTTGTTACCGCTGACTGAATGTAGGCGTCAAAATAGAGTTTGAATGTATTATCAATTACAGCAACAAAGCATACTTAATTGTAAAGGAGTATGCTGCTAATGCCTGTAAATTCGAAAAAGAAAAAGAAACAAATGACGAGGCACATACTGAAACATACGAAATACAAATAGTGTCGGTTTACAAAAATGCACCGGTAAACAAAAGTGATGATAAAAAAGTATACAGAAGAGCTACTGCATACAACAGAACAGGAATAAGCCCTTCAAGAAAAATGGTTACTTTAATCGGGGTATTACCCACAGTGAGATGCATAATGCAACAAAACGTTACACATAGTTCCCGCCCCGCACACCCCTCCCCACAAAAAATAACGAACTTCGGAATGTATCTGGACATACGTATTTATTTTGCATTCACAACGTTTGCGGTGCAGCGCGCAGCTAACACACCACTCACTTCAACTCAAAGCAATTTGAATTGGCTTAACTAAGGTGAAAGCTAGTGTTTGTGCCCAGGCGGGGAAGCGCGAATCCGGTATTTCTTGTTACGACCTTTTTTATATTTATGTTATGCATATACCATTATGTTATGCATAACATATATTATGCATATATATATGCATATAACATTATATTATGTTATGCATATGTTATGTTTATGTTATGACACAAAGAAATTCTCTTGCAATAGCCCGTCTTACTGGCGCGGGAATCTTACGCTCTGGGACCGTGATTAATAGGCTTGGCAATCCTACAAAACAACAGGTGTTGTATTACGCGGTGCTTCTCTTACCAATCTCAAGATGAAACGGCAGAAGAAACGCTGCCACATGAAGAACGTCGTCTAATTGAAGTTCTGTAAGAAGGTAATCTAAATTGCCTACGCCCTGAAATGAACATTTCCGTCCAATCATAACTGATCTAAGAAAGCAAGTCGAAAAACTAGGAAAATAACTTCGAAAGGTCGCTCGTGTTCAGGTTAATTACTTCCGAGGTGCCCCGATTTTCGCAATAGTTTAAGAAGGGATGACGAACAAAGAGCGTCTTGAGTCAATTTTGGTGCCAGGGCACCGTAGTTTCTTTGCTTAAGATGAACAAAGTCCATCTACATAGTTCCTGAGCTGCAGGGTGGACTGGTTCGTCTGCATGTTTTGATCTTCAAAAAGAATCGAAAGCCCCGAATGGACATATGTCTAGAAAACACGGAACGCGGTGTAGCGTACTTCAATTTTTGAACTATCTTGGGGCACAGAACAGATGATTTGCTTCTACAACCAGCAAATTTTATGCTGCGCTGTATCTATGACAAACCAAAATGACAAGTACAACTGTTGTTTCGCTCCCTCCACTGTGCTTAGCTTCGAAATGTCCTTTTTCCCATGACCGTCGGCAACTTTACAGATATAATTTTAACTCTTACCTAGAAGAACCTGTCAGTGACTGAAAAACACACTTAAAATAGCTTAGTCACTCCTTTGAGTGGCTTGAATGGTTATGAGTTGAATGGTTATGAGTGGTTATGAGTTCGTGGCGTGCCCCGAAAAGAGAATAATTAAGCAACGGCTGAGCTCTTGTTTCCACAACTCCGTAACAGTCTGCCACGGAAAACGGTTTCAGACGATAAAAAATACGTATATTCTTTGAAAACATATGAGTTACCGCTGCCTATAATGATGGAACCGTAGTGTAAAAGCATGTAACCATAGAATATATAATTATTATCAACTTTAGGTCATGGTAACGTTAAGTCACTACGGAATGCCCGTACTTTATCTGCAGCCATTATCAGAAGAGTATGTTTACCTTTTAGGCCCTCATTAGGAAGTTCAATTCTTCGAAAATGTTGGCGGAGTAGGCAAACTGCACAATAAATAAGGTTTCCAAAATGGCTCAAATAAACACTCATTATCAGCAAGAAAAGCTACGAACTCTTGCCTAAGTTCATGCACTCTTTCAAGGCATTATCTCTTAAGAGCTACCTCACATCTGGGTGCAGCAGCAAATGCTCATGGGCAGCACCCATGTGCCCGCCCAGCACAAGGAAACGGCGAGAGGCTTTAGGTTTCGATTTTACGCAATTTTGTGCTCCTCACTACGTGGCTCATCACAACGACCAGCACTGCACTAAGCTCCTATGAATCCCGCACTTCCCCGTGAATCATGCAGTGAGTGCACATAATGTTGTTGTTGACCTGCCTGATCAATGAAATGAATTCTTACACTGTCCGTATGATCGCCCTGGCCCCGTGAGTGCAAAAAGCGATGCGTTTGCTCCAGGAAAGTCATTTTAAAGAAAAAAAGTGGTTCGGTGCATCAAAATTGTTGTTTCCAGTGGTTGTAGTATCCAGTCCGATGCAGCACAGAAACTCTTCCGCAATCGGATTGCCAGCCAGATATCGCACGAAAGCCACCAGATGAGGGCATCCAGCATAACCAGGACTTTTATCTACGGCAATCGCAAATTTCGGAGATTGCCGGATGCTTTGGATGACTCGCAATTCTACATCGGACGCATTTTCACGGATACGACCGCCGACACTTTTTTATGGGTTCTTCCCCAATCAACGTTTTCATATGTTGAATGCAAGACATTGTGAGGTCCTCGCATATTGTATGCGGTTTCAGCTGTTTGGCTATCCTGTAACTGAGCAGGTACGATACTTTCGACTGGTTCATGGACGTTGCAGCATTCTGGAACGAC
Source organism: Haemaphysalis longicornis (assembly GCA_013339765.2). Lineage (NCBI taxonomy): Eukaryota > Metazoa > Arthropoda > Arachnida > Ixodida > Ixodidae > Haemaphysalis > Haemaphysalis longicornis. The sequence goes on along the minus strand of CM023458.1, from coordinate 104,148,716 downwards.
GAATATTACGGATCCTAAATACATGACACAGCCCAGAACATCAACTCTCGGTGCTTAGAAATTCAAAGAAATATGTCACCACTTGGGGTGAATCCACTTTTTGGGCTTCCAGCTGTTGCATCTTTTTTTTTGCGAAGTAGTCGACCGTCCTAATATTGACGGAGAGGTGCTTCGTGGAGAGGTGGCAAGAGAGCTTTGCTGGCTTCATGCAGCGGTTTGCCGACACTTCGTAGTGAAACACGCATGGAGGGTTTCCCCCAGTTTCCGTAAACCACACTGCAAAAAAAAAAAAAAAAAACTTTCGGGGTACGCTCTATGTTTGCCTTCTTTGCTCATTTTGAACGACGCACAATCCTGTCGAGAGGGCTTGGCGTAGCGTGAAACACGCTTTGGGCCAACGGTGGTGGTCGCACTATTTGACGGCGATATGCAACCACGTGGTGTGCAATCGTTCCCCCCCGTCGATTTCAAGGGAGTGCGTACGCTAGCGGCACCTACCTGGAAACAGGAGAAATGCGCATGGGGGTAACATACGTAAGGCCTCCGAGATTGAAGTGCAATAGCTTCACCGCATGGCCGGTTTTCGGAATCTCGCTGGCTACAAGCTGCTGGCGGGATTTGTTGCGTCCTGTATTGATATGGGCTTATTGACACTCTGGCGGGAGTAATGGAAGTTTCTCGGATCGATCTTACCTCGGGTTCGCCATCTAAGCGACTTGACGAGTGTGGAGCCAGGGAAATTTATCAGTGGCTCGCCGAACCCCGCGGAGCTGCCCACGCAACCCCTAAGTTCTGCGGAACTCACTTTGAGAAACCATGTTCTAGAGAGAGGATTCATGAATTGGGGGTTATTACGACGTCCTTTTGGTGGAACCACCCCTATCACATTAAGGGACGACGAAGAAAAAATACCAGCCTGGTTCAATCGAAAGCCTGTTTTGTTTATATCCCGCTAATAACAACTTTACCGCACCATTCTATAGATTAGGCGAGATATTAGGAAAACAGGTGAACGCTCCGGCTCCAGTGGTGTCAATTGATTTCATTACATTCAATTCCCTCCAGCGCAAAAACAACGAAACGAAAGCTGATAGTTTTAAATAATTGTTCAATTATTGTTCTACAATGATTGTTAATAAATGATGACCATTGCGATAGACGTCGCCATTTTCGGGTTTTAGCAGAGCTGGACGCTACAGCTTCAACGAAGGCAAAATTCCGAAGTTGACGGTAAAACAAACGGAGATCATTGTTTTTTCCCAAGCTCGTGAATCGAAAAATACGTGCAATACAAAGCTCACTTTTTGTTTGCGGATGTATCTGGTCATATAGTTCAGGAAAACACGCAAAAAAGATTTTTCCCCTCAATACAATATTTTTAATTGCCAGATGTGCTGATTAATCACCTCGTACATAAATCAGGTAATACTTGCCCTGCCAGCGCTATTTCATGTTTGTGGGCTTTATGGGTACCTAAGCTTTATGAAAACCCAGAAAAAAAGAAAAAAACATTCCTTTCTTGGAAATAAAAAAAAATCATATGGGAAGGGTTAAATTTGTACGATTTTCTACTTTTTTTCATCCAGCTTGTGTGCCGTCCTATTGATTGTCTTGCGATTGGGATCAGCTGATAAATGCAACCACCAAAAAGGACACAGTTATTGCAGCAGAGCTATTTAGTTATATTGTGCAATTTACAAGGTCGCATAGGGTAACACGGTTTCAACTGTTTTGATATTCTCCCTAATTCCTCATAACTTATGGTGCGCACCACCATCAATTTTTAATGGTTTATTCATTTCGTTATCCCTTACTAAAGTGTTCGTGCTGCGGGCAATATGGAGTTGAGTCACCTAACATCATTTCGCCAAAAAAATGTTTTTGTTATCCTGAGAAAGAAAGCTCACAACCTTGCTCTTCGTTCAGGCACTCATTAAAGCAGAAGGACTGTGATGAGCCGAAAAGTGACCCCCTACTTTTTTGGGAAGCAGTGATTTGATTAATCAGTCCACTGTTTACGTTAGCGAAAAACATATTACGATGACATGACGACAATTCAAATTCCATGAGTTGGGAACATCAATACGAACGTATGACTTACGGGCACGCATTTGAAGCGTAATTTGAAGTCAGGTATACTCTTCGGGTCGTAGTTTTTGCTCTATAGCGCGTTCCACAACGCACGCATATCGTCCTTTTATATTTTGCGATAAGTGTTGATACGCTCGCTTCGAACTAGGTCGGCCTAAAGTAACGCCACGCCTATAGAATTCTTTCACCTGGGGTAGACAATGTGGTGCCAACTAATTAAAACCAACCAAACTTTTCAAACCACCATAGTACATAAAGGTAACTGGTGATTATCGTTTTGGTGAATGTGTGTGGGGGAACGGGCTCTGCAAGCGTATACTAGTATATGACCGCTCGTCAGTGTTATAACAGCAGTGGGAAAGCTGCATAGAGAGACGTCCACCTGCCGATCCTTGCGCGTCAAAAGACTGCGAGGAAAGCGGTATTTAGCGCGGGGGTCGGCATGTAGTGCCACGGCCATTTGCCGTCTGATGACAATCTAGATTGAATGGCAACATCACCAGAAAGGACATAGTCGCCGTTTCTGTCACTTTTTGTTGCAGGCACAGAAATCTTTCCAAGGTTGTGTAAACAAAGTGGCGAGTCACAGGTAAAAGCTTCTTACCGACGCCCTAGTGACAGATGAGAGTCTGTTTGGAGGTTGTTCTGCAGCATCACCTACCCAAAGGAGCTTTTTAATCTTAACGTTATGCAACCTAACCTTACCTAAACTGAATATCAAACTAACCAAAACCTATCCTAATGAGACCTAATCAATCCAGGGTGCGTTGGGAGCGACGTGCAAAAAATGAAGGAAGCCCACAGTAACGCGTAAGACGACTTGGAGGTAGCGACGCTGTACCAATCTAGAAGACCATCACGACAGTTTGAGTACACGATTACAGCCAATTTGCTCCTGCGGTGCGCAACGACGTTTACTCCATCATTGTTACTATAAGTGGGAGCGTCTTTCATTTTTTTTTTGGAAGTGATCATCATTGAACATCCCCTTGGAGAGGCATACACTATGACGTATCTTTCTCGTTCCGAGCAAGTGTCGGCATGATTACGACCAACGCTGGAGTTTTTTAGCCAATCTTGGGCAATCTTGCCAAGTGAGTATGCTTGGCTTGACAAACCTACGCCCGGGACGCTGGGCGGTGGCCGCGAGACACGCACACACGAGCGTTTGGCATTTTCTTCGTTTTTTAACTGCCGGGCGGTCGCCGCAATTGTGGCCGTTCTCCCGAAGTGGGCATGCTTGGTTTTTGACAAACATGCGCAGGGGATGCTGGGTGGTCGTCGTGAGGCACGCACACACATGCGCTAGCATTTTCTTGGTTTTGTAACTCCCTGGACGGTCGCCACGTAGCCCCGCTATCGTGCGCGTGCTACGTAATTTTCCTAATTACAACACTCCCCTAGTAACAGCAGTACGGTGTTCGTTCACTGTAACCCAAGGTTTGCCGTAGCAATGTGCTCTGATTTTGGACTTGTAAATAGGAGGGGAAGGGCGCGAACGCCGATCCCCAGTACCAAAAATTGCATGCCCCATCATCCCCTTTTTGGGGACGTGGCGAGCCTCAGCCAACCGCAGTGCAATGGAAGGCCTCGTCTCGGGGAGCCAGGCCATCGTGATCACCGAATCCCCCTGCACCAAGTAAGTATGCCTTGGCAGAATTCAATTTTCAAATACCTCTCACAGAACGCCCAAAAATGTGACAATGACGCAACTAGATTTCACCACATTTTTTTTTCGTCCATAATTTCTGGTGAAACAACAGAAATGTATGTGAAAGTCCAGATTCTAACACGCCATTATTTTAATAAATGTATTTGGAAGAGCGAAGTACCAGGCAGATTTGTCGTAATGTTTGCTGAGACCAAAAAAGCTTCCATGCCTAGCGAAGTTATTCATGTGGGGCATGTCTGCACATACCCACGTATTTCAGATGGACTTCTGGGGGATTTACCTTTATAAAGCGTTGCAATATTGCGATAGCATTTTAAAATAATAAATGATACAAGTCAACAAAATCGTAGAAATATTCTTGCAATCAAATACCACGTACGGGGTATTATTGAATTTGTATTCTAGTGACTCTTTGGGAAGGCCACGTGTAGTTAGCACTCGTAAGAGCTGATGCTCTATAAAGACTGACGAAAGAAACAGGGAATGAAATGTGATCGACGGATGCGGGGTGAATGCGACCATAATATTGAGCGGCAGGTGTATACCTCGATGAGAGTCACCGATGACTCTGGCGTAGATTTCTGCAAAGCGAACAGGAAGGGCTTTGTCCGGTTCATGTTCGACCAGTTTTAACAGCACCATAATGACTAACTCCAAGCAATCACTGTACGTAGGTCATGAATCGACTTATTTTGCAAGGCACCTCTCTGAAATTGTTATACCTGGTTTATGAAATCAGTCCCGAAGTTGCTCCCCAATCATAATGGAACAATTGGGGCTGTCCACTTAAAAAATGTACAATGACACCGACAGTGGGGATGTCCCTGCCGTGCAAACGGTGGACCCAATTGAGGTGTCCACTATGTGTCTCCAGGCACGCGCAGGTGTCATACCCAGAAGTGCATGGCCACGCTCATTGTATGGGCCTCGTGATGGCGAAATCCCTCTGATTGTAATTGGAAACTTAAGTTGTCGGCATTGCAATACCAGGCAAAAATAATCTACTAAGTTCTTGCTAGCAGACCTATTTCTTGCTCAGTTCTAGCAGAGTTCTTGCTCAGTTCGGAAGTGCTACATCAGTCTAGTTGCCGTAACTACTTAACCTCGGTTTTGTTGCCATTTAACTTTGGCTAAGAATATGTGTAAGGCTGAGGGCACAGCAATCAAGGTATATCAAAATAATCACAAAGATATTGTCCAAACAGAAGTGGTGGGAGGTCACTCGGAGAGGATGTCGCGACCCGCAACGGACCTAATTAGGCTGTTGATGATGATTATGAGTTCCTTTCATAATAAAAGGATAAAAAAATTCACCAACTTTTGTCTAACCCTGTAGGGTATGGTGCTGCTCCGCGTGCTACCTACCTTCGTGGGATGTAATGGCTTCGAATTTTTTAATCAGCTTCAGGGTTTCAAAGAAAACAGTAGGCATTCAGGACTGCCTCCTCTGCCGGGTTCATAGTTATTAGGGGTATAATTTACGGTTGGCGGAGATCAGGGAGATAATGGTCCTCGCATGCGATACCGAAGACAGCTTGCAATGTGGCTGATGTTTCATATAGCATGATGTTTCATCGCAATCTGGACAACAGGATACGGGCACTGAAACAGTTTATCTCCAAGCGACGCACTCAGTAAAGCAGCGGATCCCATTCTTCCTTCCTCGCCACATATTTTTGATGACACGATGCTGTGCCATTATTACACGTTGTCTAGTGTAGTCAGTAATAAGGCTGTGGTGCATGGTGCCACCCCAGATATCTGTAGATTTTGAGGCGGTAGGTTCCAAAAAAGGCGCCCAATTGCCGGAAGCAATTTATCTCAAGCATTGCCCTGGCTGTTAGAAGCAGGAAGCGGCGTTGGCCACGTTGGCAATGTCTGCCGAAGTGTTGTCGCTTTTGTTTATAAACTTTTATGCATCGATAAAACTCTAATTTTGTAGTTATCGATGAGAACAAGTACGCGAATAAAAGAGAACGGCATAGGGAGCTCTTTGAAAGTCTTCTTATCATGTGGAGCCGAAGGTTCAGATAATCGTGACTATACCGTTGTCTTTGAATAGATATGGTGTAGAAATGGTAGTCACGCACGGACATTCCAATTCAATAAAGCCTACCGCCACAGCGTTTTCTGTTGTATTTTTTATAACAATAATTCGTCCAGGCCGACAGATCGTTGATTGGTCATGAGTTTTTCAAGGACGAAGAGAAACCGAAGACCGAGGTGTGTGATCTGTCATTATAAGGTGGTTGGTGGCCCTGGGGCAGAAGGCTCTTACGGTAGGCCAATGAAGTGGGGACTTTTTCTTGTAGCTCAGTGACGCATTTGGAGAGGATCCATGTTCAAGGCGCGCGTTGCCATAAACGTGTAGCAGCAACAGCAAGTATTTCTGTAATTTTTATTTGCGTACTAAAGCTTGACCACGGTGTAAGAATATTTAGGTGTTGACACTGCGTGCGGCGGCGGGGCCAGATCTTGTTCGCCGCTCCATGCGCTTCTCCGAACGCCCGCCAGACTGCGCCCCGCCACGAGGGCCTGTCTGCCTCGCCGAGCTGCGCTGGCCGTAATGCAGGTTCAGTGGGATCGTTCGGTGGAGGGGCGTGTACGTGAAGTTTTTAATTGCAGATAGGCACAGACAGATCGAAAAATCTGTCGACACCAAATAATTTTGCGCTACTTTCATTTTTACTCGCTGAAACTGCAGCAGTGCGCGGAACAGCATCGAGAACGCGGCAGTGCGGCCCTTCCGAGCTCGTTGTCGAAACGCTTTATTGCAAATAATTTTTTGCTCATCCGCACGACTCCCGAGGGCGTAGTTACTTTCCCGCCTTTTAAAATAAAAGGTTGTCCTAAACGCACACGCTCGCCCATTTGGGCCGATGAGCCTACGCGTAGCATAAAATGTTGCTTGAGCAGCGTAAATCGCCGGAGCTGTGAGGGGGTAATGCTCGCCGTGTAGAGAATATGGTAAAACTCGTCCAACTGTGGTTCTTTAATGTGTCCAAAGACGTCAGTGACGTTTCCGTATTTCGCCTGTATCAGAAATGCTGCCTCCGTAGCAAGGAACACAACCCGCGCTGTTTTGCTGCGTAGCGGGACGCCTTCACCGCTCCACTCGCGAGGGCCTCGTCCGAAACGAAACCAAGACTACATATGCAACATTTTAATGGCTAAGGCAGTGCAGTGCTACCTACACGACGCGAAAATGGTCAGTGAAAATTTCCCAGGCGTTTCTCTATCAAGCTCATTTTTCACGCCGCGATACCGCGATGGTGCTGAGCGGTTGCCTGTCTCGCGGAAACACAGGCATACACGCGCAGATATAAAATACTGACGCTACTCTAAACAGGGATTGCGGATGTCAGTTGAGAATAATTGCAGTCGGCGTGGTAAAGCGACTTGGTGGACCACAAAGTTCTCCACCGAATTTAATAGGGTCAGGGTTAATTATACAGCTTTACCAACATATGTTAAACCAAAATGTATAGCGGGTAAAAACTGGCCCGAGATGGCTGTCTAAACTTAACCCCTCCGCTGCCTTGGCATACGGCATGTGGTGTGCCTGTGTAAATGCTTCTTTGAAACACGTGGAAGATACCGCCATCGGTAGCCTCAATAATTTCTAATAAATTTGGAACATTGGGCTAATTGGTTCTTCCGCACATTTTGACAAAAAGAAAACTGCATGTAGACAAGGACAACGAAAGGAAAACACAAGAGCTCGTGTTTGGGTTTTCTTTCTTTGTCCTTATCTATGCACGATTTTTTTTGTCAAATATTGCAGAAGCCTCAATTATTTTGTCCGGGGGCCTTGTGACCTCCAGACTTTTGATAAAGTGAGATTTTACTGATCAGGGAGCTCATTCGATGCACACAAGTTTAACACTGTCTGCGATATCAGCGGAAGAATGCAAATGGTGACCGCGTGCTGGCGATGTTAATGGGACCCTGCAACACTTTTTAAAATTTTTTGAACTCTTAAATGCTTGCAGAACGTAGTCACCCAACACACCCAGAACTCAGGCTAGGGGTCGCAAAGTACCTCAGCCAAAAATTACTACTCTATGCCCATCAGATAACCTGCAAACTCGCTCAAAAGATTTTCCTCCCTTTCCGGTCTTGACGTTCTTCGACGGCCTGGATTACGTCACTCAGGGCATGTAGCGGCTGTTGGGCGGTTTTCCTTCAGTTGCAGCAATGAACGCTTTTCTATAGCAACATTAAAAAACCACAAAACAAAGCAGAAATGGAAGGCGCATCTGCTGCGACGAGCAAATCACGCAGTGCCGCTCTGTGCTGGCGATAACTATAGCTTTCGCAGTGGTTCCAGATGGGAAGGAAAGAGTGAAAGCGCTTATCTAGAGCGTTGCAGGGCCCCTTTAATAATCCCATTTGATCCTAATTTGGAGCCTTCTATTGTGGTATCTATTATTTGCCACAGTGGCGTATCGAGAATTTATTTTCGCTGGTTAAACGCCACAGGTAAAAAAAATAAAAAGAAATAGATCCTGCGGTGAAACAATTGTCGTTTTTCTGCTTTAGTAATGCCTAAGGGTTATTTGTTTCGTCGACTGTAATATCTGAACAAAAATACGTGTACGTGCAGGACTCCGAAGAACCATATTTCTGAACAAACCAACATTCCTGTTATCTTTCTTTTTACATTTTAATATAACGATTCGGCGTTTTAATAGCATTGCTTTGTCTACGCCCCTGATTACCCATGTATACATTCAGCATAAGGCGGAGGAGGAGGAGGAATAACTTTATTTCTCTATTAGTAGAATAAAAAATGTATTTTTGTTCCACGGAAGCCAAAACAGCCATTTTGTGTAACACATTTTTAACTACAAGTCTCCTTCGTGGCTGGAGAAAGCACAATTCATTACAAGTTGCCTTTCACAGGAACTTTCCATCAGAAAACCACACTGGCCGCGACATCCGCGCAATGCGTCGGCTGGCTCCACCGCGTGAGCTCCACAATGATCATTTCGGCTGGTGCTGCAGTGATCGTTGCGCTGCGGACCCGGTGGCGAACACAACGCGGAAGCTGAAACATAATTTCTACTTCTTGTGATTGACTCTGGCAGCAGAAAACACCGAAACACAGCTTGAACGACACGGAAAGTCAAGCACGCCGCGCATCCGCCGCAGCTGCGGCCGCCACTCCGCAAGCGATAGCCGATGATGATGATGATGATTCCTGTTGGTTTCCCCTTTGAAGCGGGGTGATGACATGTCATCTTACCAAAAAGGACTAATATAACCATGTTTTACACCCTTGGTTTAATACTAGTGCTGCTTAGGGCAGGCACTAAAGTTTATTAGGCCCGAAATACTTTTTTTTCCCTGTTACAGGTGGTAACTGTCCTAGGCAATATTCCCCTCTCTGCTTTTCGTCCACCAGCATTCTAATCTTCTTTTCGTCCCCTCGACAGCCTTGAAGTTAACTTCCTCTCTTCCGGCCCCTTCCGGCCCCTCATTCGCAGCGCCCCCGCGCCGCTGCGGTCTGCGCATGTACTAAGGGCGAACACGATCTGGCCGCGTTCTCCGCCGCGGCAGCCGGAGAGTTTCAAGACCTAAATATTCCTCCACCGTGAGCTTGACATTGGGCTAGTCGGGTACACACTATTTCCTTTGAAAAGAGCGTGGAGAACATCGACAACAGATACTTGCTTTTTATGGCCCTGGTTTGCACATCCAAAATGGCAGGATGCAATAACGACTTCATTGAGGCGTTACATTCTATGCGTTACCTACTCATAAATCGCATATAAATGAACAAACATAAAAAAACAAACGCGCTCAATTTGTTCTTCGGCATTTGCTGTTTTTTAGTAATTTGCTGCTGAGTTTTTCTCAGTACAGAGCATTCGCCCGTGCCTTTTTGGATCGTTGTTCCCGGCTGCAGAAAACTCTGTTACGTGTGGCGATTCTAGTTATAAAGTAATAATGACACATTTGGCCGGTGTGTGGTGAACGAAATATTACGACGCTGACCCATTTTTACGTTCAGTATAGGCTAAGGAACTCTTCAAAGAAAAAAAAAGTTTTAAAAGTGTCCCTATCAAACTAAAACAACGTTTGGCAGCTTGAAAATTTGACAGCGCCTAAAAAGAGAGCTAAGCCTGTTATTACGTGGATCAAACCAAGATAAGCCTGCGTTACCTTCACGAGTCGCTTATGCTCCAGCCCATTTATTACACGGGCGATGAGATAGAGATAAATGCTTTCCTAGAGAACTTTGAACTTAAGTTTTAGTAAATTTCTGCTTTAATAAGAAAGTCATTTTCAGGATTAGGGAGCCGAGACGCGGTACAGCTGCACTAATAGCAGTTAATTCTTCTTGTGCGTTTCTATCGTTAAACACTCTGCGGTGCATACACTCTTTTCACCGGTTGAAGAGTAAACTATGAGGCAATCTCAGTTCTTCAGAGACGAGAGAGAGGATGGTTAAGTAGTTATCTTTAACCCCCACAATTTTTTAGCTAGAATAAGATTCCAGATAACAAGCTTTTCCGAATGTATGCACACACGACGCGTGGAGGCAGGAACAGTTGGAGTCAACCGCTGTCACTATTGTCATACTTTCTCTCAAAGAATGATGTGGTGCTCCGCTCTCATGTCACCGCGAGGCGAAAAGTTGTCTGAAATTTACTGCTTTGTGCTCAACAAAATAACACTGCCGGCTTTCACTTTCGGCGTGGTAGACGTTCCTTCATATCAAACGTATTGTGTGGGCAAATGCGGTGTTGGCTAAGAAACAGTAACCGCAACAAAGACTTGCTAGGGTGATGGAACCTAACTGCCATCAGCCGGGTGCGATCAAAATCTCTAGGTGTTGAAAATTTTGGCTGTATAGGGAAGTATATAATACAAGCGAATTATTTTATGTTCAGTGAAATCGCTTTACTTGAATATATTTAGGCCTATAAACTAAAATGGAGTCAATTCAAAAGTATTGTACCGAATGGGTGAAAAAGAAAGAAAATAACAAAGATAAACACAGCAAAATTTAGGGACTTGTCTACGAATGCGTATCATTCTTATGCTGCTTGTCAAGAGTGTGCGCTCTTTATAGACAAATATGGCTATGAGTAGCAAATGACGTTAAATATTTTATTCTTTTTCAGTTTTTTATTTCGTTCCGCCAATGATGTAAATATAAAAAAATTATAGTGACGGGGTGCCTTTACTTTGCTTATCATTAATGTTTTTCCGGAGAAGCGAGGTGTACTGCAGAGTTGGCTTATTTTCGACATTTTTTATTGGTATTTCGAAAGTTTTTGCGGACTTTTTATGTGCATCTTGTATTTTGGGGGAGATGTATAACATGCACATTCTTGATTTTGTCTGATAACTTTCGTGATAATTTCATTTTATTCTATTTTCTTATTTTAGGGTTTCTAAAATTCAGTCCGACCAATTAACTCCACATACACTATTATAACAATTACAGTTGTTTCTTTCGCGAAATCTGCATTTTTGTGGAAATTCAGGGCGTTATTAGGTTTTTTCCCATTTGCGCCATTTTATTCTTATTTTAACGTCTTTTTGCGGGCACTTTTTCTTTATTCTTGTGTTGTGAGGCAAAGCTGCGTATTTTTAATTTTGTCGGATCATTTTTGTGAAAAATTTGTTTTACTGCTTTGCCTATTTTTTTGGTTTTCTAAATTCTCTTCTACAACTTATCTTGATTTATGCTCTCATATCTATTACCGATGCTGTTTTTCGCAAAATCTGCACTTTTGTGAAAATCCTGCCGTTACAGGTTTTTTCGCCATTTTCTCCATTTTTGTTCGCATTTGGAAGGTGCTTCGTGGGTACTGTTTTGTTTATTTTTGGGTTTGAGGGGAGATGAATACAATATGCATATTTTTTTTCTGAAATGACGTTTGCGAAAACAATTTCTTCTATTTTTCTTATTTTTTCTCTTAAAATTCTGTTTGGCAAATATGTCCAGTTGTTCAAGCGAACTATTAAGGGTGGAATTTTTCGCCAAATATAATTTTTTGCGGACATACAGGGCTTTACACGGGTTTTCGCCATTTTCGCCATTTTTAATCATATGTATAACTTTTCTTGCGGAAGTTTTGTTGCTTATTGTTGGGTTTGGGGAAGATGTATACGATAGGCATAGTCTTTTTATTTTGACAGTTTATATTGGTGAAAGTGATATTCTAACAGCAAAACTGTTTAGCAAACCGTGATATTTCGTGTCCGTAGTTACAAATGCAAAAAATACAAAAAAATTGCCGAGCGCGCACTACTGAGCACGAGCCTCGCTGCGGGCGCCCGGCAGTTAACTAAACCAAGAAAATGACTAGCGATCCCGTGTGTGTGTCTCGCTACGACCGCCGAGCGTACCCTGCGGACGTCTGTCGAGCCAACCATACCCACTTACGGAGATCGGCCAGGATTGTGGCGATCACCCAGCAGCTAAAAAAGAGAAGAAAATGGCGAGCGCCCGTGTGTGCCTGCCTCGCGGCAACCGCCCAGCGTCCCCGCCACACGTTTGTCAAGTCAAGCATAACCTCTTAGGGAGATTGGCCAAGAGTGGCCAATGGACCTCGTGCACAGGTGACGGAGAGGTCCAGGAGGAGTTGATTGATGTGAATAACCCTAATGCATTAAGTGAGGTTGAATATTGCATCAGGCTTACTGGGGGTACATAAAAATGGTAATGTCTTCTTTGCAGTGACGAAGTTAACCTTTAAACTCCCCACATGAGTTCCCAGGGAGAATATCCTTGGCGGCTCAGCTCCGTATCGGGGACAAGAATAGGGCCTTCCGGATGAAGGGGTGGAGGGGGGGGGGGGAGAAGGGTTGGCGCTGGCCTTGCAGGGTGAGACGAGAGGACACGGGTAGAGAATATAGAATATAACATATTTTTTATGTTGTTTCTCGCGCAAATACTTTTTTGTATGATTGCGTCGCAAATAATAAATAACTGCGGAGCTGCAGTGCTAAAGCCATGTTCACGGTGATGCCCTGAACCTCCGCGGAGATTAAACGCACAGCAAGCGGCCATCCTCGCCAGGCGCAGCAGGTATTAGCTAAATAATCAACTGTCTGAGTGTAAAAGAGGCAGCTTAGCACCTGAAGCTAGATTATGCTTCGCTCAGGAGCGAGCCGGATCTTTAGAGCCCGCTCTTTTTTAAAGAGCGAGTGGGCGGTGGCTCAGTAACAGTGATCGGAGGATCTTCGGTAGAGAGGGAGCCGCTTCTTGCACGCTCTGTGATTCCTTGTCGAGCCAGGTCGAACCGAGTGAACCACAGCAGAGCCACTGAGCCAACTAAGCCGAAGAGCCGGGTCGCCGAATGAGCCTAGTCTTTGGGGTGAGTTTCGCGCTATCTATTATCAGTGCGAGAGAGCAACGGCCATGCCTCCAGTGCCTTCCCTCGCTCCTGTCACGTGAGCATACAGTCCGTGTCAAGAGTGAGCCGGATCTTTTGAGCCGCTCTTTGGGAGCGCCGGTTCTTTGGGAGAGTCGCTCTTCGCGGAGCAGGGTCTTCTGAGCTGCTCTTTTGGGAGCGGTGGTTCTCGGCTCTTGGCGGTTCTTTGTGAGAGCTGCTCCAGGTGGCTCTGGACGAATTGTGTAGGCACGTTGCGGTAGCAGCCAGTAGAGGCTTATCGACTGACTCAGCCAGGGCTTGTGTGCAAGTTTCGCGTCACTTATTATCGGTGCGAAAAAGCGGAACCATCTCACTTTGGATAAACTGAGCAAAGTGTTCATAAACCGCAATCTACATGTCATGAATTAAAATTACAATGCGGTATCGTGTTTAGTAAAATACTTTTCTTTCGCGTCACTGCTAGCAAGTATAACTCGAGTTTGTGAGCTAAAGTTGACAGACAATTTACATTTTTTGTTGATATTTTCACCTACGACGATCTTGAAATACAACAATGACACAAATATTTGTAATGACGATGAACAAAATTTTTTTCAGCACAAATAAAACGGATGCTTTAAGAAAAGTCTCCGTAAGAAGGAAGAGTTCCCGTACCTAAATTAGTTGAATTGAAATTGTGCTCAATATAGGTTATAGAAGTAAATGAAACCCTTAGCCTCTAAAAGAAACCGGTTAACTTCGTGAACGGAATCGTTCTGCGCCGTTGACTGAAGTAAGCCGTTTTGCCCATCTCTATCTGAAGTGCAGCATGGCTAGCATTACACCTTCTCAGAGAGGATTGGCTTCAATTATTGACTAGTCTCACATCACTTTAGGTATAGAAAGAGCAGCTCGACCACCCAAGGAAAAGATTCGCTGGCATTTCACATACTTAGAAGAATAGCCCTAATTTTTGTCAGGACTACCAACATATTGAGTTTAAAGTAGGAGGTCAGTTTCTATGTTTGCACATTCCTTGCATCGTAGGTCTTTCGTTACCTGTATCGCCCACCCAATATGCATGTTGCGATGGGTAGCGCAATAAAGGCATTGCAGAGCGGCTTTTCTCTTTTGATATATTTCTTCTGGAAAAGGTTGGCGTTGCGGCGGATTGCGATGTGACGCTCACAGCTGCTGCTGCGTCGTACGCGTACTCAGCATGATATTATTCTTTTGTTATTGCAGTCCAGCTCTGAGGAATGGAGGATGTGGTTCTGCCAACTCGTGGGAAAGTTTGACGTCCATAAAACGTGACAAACGATATTTTCTTCTGTGCGACTCCACAAACGTGGTCTAAGTAATCATTTTGAGCTCGTGGCTCCCTTGAACCCCTTCCTTTAAGATTCTTCTCTGCTTCTAAGGAGTCAGAGGGAAAGAGAGAGAGCTAAAACCTATTTACTACACCGGGTTAGAAGAAGTGCCCTGGAATTTTCAAGGGCCTCGCAGGAAAGATGGTCCAAGAGCGGGCATGGCACATCTTTGTTCGTTAAAGATGGGTCAGCGACTGGGAAGAGTGATCGGAGCTGTCCGCGCCGTTCATTTCAGAGCCTCAACGGCAGACGAACAGCGTGCCTGAAAATGCCACACACAGGCGTCTGTTCTAAGGTGGACAATAGCGAGCACCCGCCGTTGATGTATTGTTTATCTGTGGCTTCCTTCGGGTGAGCGGCTGGCAGTCTTTGTGGTCCAATCGAATGCAGCTGAGGCAGTCACTGTAAACAGATGGCAAGCAGCCATTCGAACTTGATTGCCAAGCCCATCACCCGGCTCTAGCGACGAGAGCCAGCTTGGTGCTTCTGAGCGCAATTGTTTCCTTGCTGCCCCAACCTTAGACAGAAGTGCTTTGTCAACAACGTGGGTAGAGAAAACTAGGAAAGCGGGTTTAACACAGTAATCTTGTAAGCGAAAAATATCGCCTTCCTTCAGCAGGTGGCCCTCACCATAGTAGAGTGTGTTGTATCTACTGTGTTGAGTTACGGGATGAAAATACACCTTGCGAAATCTGGCGGGCCGCATCCACTTCATTAAGAGTTTCCGCGCAACCTTCCAAATATTATAAATATAAGAAGTGGCTCCACTTTGAATGCAGAAAATGCTCTTTTATGTATTTAGGTCTTTGTTTCGGATGGTAAAACATTGGTAATTTAGCTTCCAACATTTAGAGAGTGAAATGACCAGACAACAGTGAATTTCTGGGTTAGAGACATTTCGCAAGGCAAAGCACGAGTTTAATGATGTAAGATTAAAATCGTCGAGAGGTTAAGTAGAGGCACTGTAACTAGAACTACAGTGAAGAGCAAAGAAGCCTGCACTAGGGAGTATAGCTAGTTCCGCTGTTATCCTGTTTCTGTGAAGGATGTAGGGTATGGTCAACTTGATGAGTGCAACTTTTTACCCTAAACGTGCGCACGTTTATGGAAACAAATAAACAATAAAATTGAAAACAGCAGGGGTAAATGCGTCATGTTAATTGCTCTTGTTACTGCCAGAACCCTAAACTGGTGTAGTTGCTTTTATTAGCAGTACTTACAATCCTGTTTTTGCGACATTGAAAACAGTGCCGGTTTTAAAGTACACTGTCTTTCCCGATATTCTTACTTAAACTATTACTGACTCCAGCCCCAACTGCAATACCACGAAACCACCTCAGGGCGTGGGCGATTGCAACAGTTTAGTTTCTCCTACTTCAATTACAATATACGCAAGATCCTGCGTCGTTTGTAGACAGTCCCCAGAACATCTTCTGGGCAGACAACTAGCGCCTAAAGCTCATTAAAATGAAGTTTTTCACTCATTCAGTTCCGTCTCTCAAATGGCCGCTAGTATGGAACACCGCAGAATAAAATTTCTTTCATTTCAGACAGTTCTGCTGTAAGGTTAACTTGGGAACCATTTTTAAAAGATACCGATATTTTTTTTACCTTAAATTAAAACAGATTTTGCATTAGGCTTTGTTACAGTTTGGTGTAGGCCAACTTTTTCTTTACAATCACTCTATTTTAGCTTCCTGACAATGCAGTCCGTGCGGTTTGATTAGATGATGACCGGACGCCTAACACCTTCGAACGCCTTTATCTAATCCCGAAATATGGCGATCCCTTTGTAATATTATTTTTAAATTTCTGGTAAACTTTGTATTCAACACATATATTACCCAGTGATATTTCGTACTGAAAGAAACATTCCAGTTTCTAGGATGAGAAATTCCCTAATTGTACGATTTTTTTCCAGCAGGTTTTTTGAGAATTTTAGGCAAATTTTTCTGAATTGTCTGTTTGCAGCTAAAAAGGTATTTACAGTGGTTTACTAATCGGTTTTTGGCGTTAGCCACTGCCACCTATATCTGCTTTACGTAGCCTTTTGGGCACATACGCAGTTCATAGAATCAGAGCTTCACGGTGTACTAATTCGACTACACCTGCTGCTCAGTAGCATTTCACTATTTCACGTTTTCTACCAAACAGCAGGCTTACTTCACATGCGCAATATCTATTTTAAAACTGCGAGTATGAACAAGAGCGAGACACTGTTGGGCAACTGAAGTAATTGCAGCTCGGCTGCAGGAATGCTTGCGCATTTATGGTGGACAGCACGCGGACTAAGGTGCATCCGAAATACAAAATTGTATACTTCGAGGTAGAAAAGCGAGCAGGCTTAAGCCCTTTAGCCCCCGCTTCATCATGCTTTAATAGCTTTTCTCATGAAGCATTAGATGCAGAGCATCTGATTCACTCGCCTTGTCCCTCCGGCGTCGTCGTCGGCGTTGTCCGCCCCTCCCTCATTCTCCTCGCCGCGCCAGCTGCGCTCTCCGCCGCTCACCCCCTCTCCTCTCCGATAGCGAACACTCTCTCGCGAGGGGCATTGGATTGGATTCGATTGGATTGGCTTGGCTTGGATTGGATTAGATTGGATTGGATTGGCTTGGCTTGGATTGGATTGTATTTGGATTGGATTGGATTAAAGTGAATTGTGTTGGATAGTGTTGCGTCATAGCCGCGGCACGTTGCGTCATAGCCGCGGCAGACGCGCTGGGACCGGCGCATGTGTAGTACTCTCTCTTCCGCGGTTTCCTCTCCTTCAGGCGCCCTGCGCATATAACCGGTGTGCCGTTCTCCGGCGAAGAAACATCCACGCTTGGCTCAAACACCTAGAGTCCACGCCGCTTTACAAGTACGCCAACGTCGTCATCGACAGGGACCGGCTTACGCAGTCCCCTCAACGTTATGCGCACTATAAAACGCGGTCCCTTCGGCGCTCCGCCTATGCGTCGCATCTACACAGGGGTTCCCGCGAGGGGAGGTGGGAGTTTTTTTTTTATTGCTGTATGCTCCCTCCTGTTTTATGATATGGATTGGAAGCGCTCTTGGGTGCTTGTGGATTGTGCGAACGCGACTGCGGATATTGCAGCATAAATTTGATGAAGTGTAAGAAAACATTTTTATACAACACAAAGAAATAAATCATCATCATCATCAGCTTACACGGGCCCACTGCAGGACGAAGGCCTGTCCCATTGACCTCCAAATCTTCCTGCCTTGCGCTACTCGAGTCCACAGCTTACCCCGAACTTGTTTATTTCTTCACTCTATTGGATTACTGGCCTTCCCCTTCGAGACCGATCTTTTGGTATCCGCCCTATTACTCCAACTGTTTACTGCCTGTTAGTTCACCTCACTACTTGGCCAGCTAAAGTTTTTTTTTTCCTTATTCAAACTATGACATCTTCTACTCTAGTTTGTTCCCTTCACCAGGTAGCCCTTTTCTTGTCCCTGAGGGTTACTCCCAATATTATTGGTTCCATGGCCCGTTTAGCCAACCTAGGTTTGCTTTCTACATGTTAAATAAGGAGGCACGTTTCATCTTCATACGTCATAACCGGCAGTATGCACTGGTTGTAGATTTTACTTTTGAATGACGGAGGTAACTTAATTTTCATTATTTGGGAATGCTTGCCGAATTCTCCCCAACCCGTACCTATTCTATGCCGGATTTCTCTTTCGTGGTTGGTGTCAGCACTAACAATCTGCTCGATATATTTTTATTCTTTTACTTCTTCTAGCGTTTCGTTTCCTAAGCTGAACAGAACGTTTTCCGCTTGCATATTTCTTTTTACTTTAGATTTATTCACTGTTATTATGAGCCCCACGGCCATTTTTTCTGATTGTACTTCTGCAAGCATTGTTTGCAGTGGTTCTGAAGTCACACATAGCAATACTCTTTCATTCGAAAACCTCAAATGGCTCAAGTATTCCACATCGTATGTTTCCCAAGTCAAGATTTCTAAACACCACCTGCAGACATGCTCTGAATAGCTTTGGTGCATTGGTATCGGCCTGTCTTACTCCCTTCCGGATCGGGAATTTATCTCTTTACTTGTGGAGGGTTGTCATATAGGTTCAATTTTTATATATGCTTCTAGAAATCTCGTGTATGTCTCGTATATTCCGGGGTCTTTTATTGCTTCTAGAATGGCTCTGGTTAGTACGGAATCAAACGCTTTCTCATAGTCTATAAATGTCATGTAAAGGGGTTTAGTGTATTCTGCAGATTCTCTTATCACTTGCTTAACAACATGAATGTAATCCATGGTTGAGTAGTATTTCGTAAACCCAGCCTGCTCTCTGGGTTGTTGGAAACTCAGGCTTCCACCTCTGCGGCTAACTCTAACCTTGTAATAAATAATGTGAGATCCGGTTTACTGACATTAGTTTTTCTTTACACTTCACAAATTCTCCAATTCCAAGCATCTATTAAAGGTTCCCTTTCTCCCATTTTGATATGGTTAGAGCCAGAAAGTCACCGAAATATTGAAAATTCCCCGCACAAAACGTCAGTGAATTATTACCTGCTCCTGCTTGGTTTGTGAATTTCATGTTTTTCTTTGTTCGATTAAAGTACCGTAGTGTATTGATTGTTCCTTTTTAAGTGTTTAAAAATGCAAACAACGCACATATAACTAATTGAGATTCATTCAATGACTTCATTTCTAACAGATGTGGCTTACCGTCTCTCAAGAGATTTCAGTGTATTGAGTCTTGAAACAATGAGCTAATTTAATGTCAGACAGGCACTTTTAGATGCTTGCAAAAACTGGAGAGGGTTGTGAATATTATTCTTCAATGTAAAGATACTCTACTGAGTTTTAGAACACATATCTGACTTATTAAAAGATTCTCTGTCTCGTCCAACCTATTTTTCATATTTTCATCTTACTATACTACACCAGAAACTTCTCCACTGAATTCAAAGCAAAGACTAGGAATGTACTGGGTTCTTCGGAGCGAATACGGAACATACACCGTTCCTAATATAAGGTTCCGTCTTATTTATTTACGTACCCCGACATTTTAAGGTATGTTTTTACCTTCATTATTAAAATCAGTTTTAACTGTAGGAGTAGAGGCAATATTGAGGTTTGGGAATCTTTACAGTTTATTTCTAAACGCCCACCCCTTCCCGCTTTCTCATCTGATGAAGGATGTGCTCAGCGGTGGTGCGCAACTTTTTTGTCATGTAAAATAAATGTTATCGTAGGGCAAGCTCCGCGAAATAGGACTATTTTCCCCTGATAATCCAACCTGTACTTTTTAATATTATGCTGATGCTAACACTTGGGAAGCCTTCATAATGAAAACAACCATTTTATTATGTTGTTTTCTTCCAATTGGTTTATTCTGATTCAGTTCCTTGTACAAACACTTGAGAGATACGTAATACCACCGCAGCAAACTCTGAGCTCAACATTTAGGAAGGAATCGTTTCAATGTTACTTAATCTTAAATTGAAATCATCTGTAGGCGCTGATAAGATTCCAAATATCTTTCTCTATCGGTGCGCCGAATTCATAGCTAAATTTCTCGTTGTTATATTTCTCCTGTCTTTTTCGGAAGGTGTTGGCCCCGCTAGGTGGCGTATTGCACGTACAGTGCCTATCTTTATAGCTGGTGATGGAGTCGGGCCTTCTATCCCCAATTTCGCGTCTCAACTCGTGCAGCAAACGTATGGAGCATGCTATTTCAAACTATTTGTGAACTTTTGGAGTTTCTCAGCATGTTTTCCCGTAAGGGGGTATCTACTGTCACTCAGATTCGTTTCCACTGCGCATATTGTTTCTTCTGTTCATGACACGTCGGGCCAAGTTGAGACAATATTTCTTAGGTAATAGCATAACGTTCGTCAGGTTATACATTCAATTATTATCTTGAAACTTAATACGCTTAATGACCCGTGGGCTCTAATAAAGTGGATTGCCTCCTATCTTGAGCATAGAAAACCAATTTGTTTATGTACGTGGTCACGTTTCAGATGTTGGATCCGTTAACTCCGGACTGCCTCAGAAAGTGCCTTGGAACCTTCATTATTTCCAGTATACATAAACGGCATAACTTCTTGCGTCCATGAAAGCTTTTATATTCGTCTATTTGCGTACGATTGCCTTTTGTACACAGTGGTTGAGTTAAATTATTGCAAATTACCCCGAATGAAAGAAATAATTTTATATTTAATTGGTGTGACGTATGGGGAATGAAGCTAAACCTAAAGCAAAACAGTGTGCATGTGCATTAATAATAAAACATGTCCCCTTATTTTCAATAACTCATCAAGGGTGCGGAAATTTCGTACCCCAATAGCTTTAAATATCTCGGCATAATGTTTATAGATAACGTAACCTGGTGAACGCATATCGACAAAATCTGTCCATCACTACGGCTAAAACTAGGCTTCTGACGACACAAACAGAAATATTCCCCCTCTCATGCTAAACTTCTTGCATAAAATACGCTAATCAGGCCTCGTCTAGAACACGCCTGTGTTTCGTTTGTTATCCCCACACTGAAAACGACATTAACAAACTTAAACGAATTTAGAGGTTGGCGTCAGGTTCATATATAATCGTTATCGCCAAAATGATTAGCCAACCAGCCTAATGGAAACAAACGACATCTTGACGTTACAGAGCCGCCGGAAAATAACAAGACTAAAATTTCTTTATCAACATTGGCGCGAGAAATTTGCACTTGACACCGCACCTTATCTGCAACTTTTGTTCCACACTCCTGCCCGGAGCTACCATCCTCTTAAATTTAATCCGATTATTGCTCGCACAACCTTGAAATATTCTTTCTTCCCCTGTACAACTGGTGACTGGAATACCTTTGTAGCTTAAACCTTCTTAACAAATAATGTTGCTCAGTTAATTAATGAGCTGGTCGAGTAAAAAGTTACGCTGCCAATATACCGTGCTGGCCCTCCGTATAACCAGCTTCCTTGTTACTGTGTACATTTGTGCTTCACTGCGTCGGTCTTTTTTGCTGCCCGGTTCGCTATATCTTTATCAGCAATATGTATGAAATATGGACCTATATGCCTGTTTTTTTTCTCATGTAATTTCTTCGTTTGTTCATTGCTTCAATCTTGATTTTTTCAATTATTCATTTCTTTTCTTTCTTGTTTACAACGGTTCATCTCATTGACCTATCAATGAACCACTGCTGCTTGGGCCGCCCAAGACCTGCAGTATTGTATCAATGAATAAAAATAAATAGATAAATAAATAAATATTTTGTGTACAGTCACGATGAAGTAATAAAATGTGAACACAAAAATAAGAACGAGAGCAAGCAAAATTGAAAAAAAAATACTTTTCGTTGAGATCCAGTAACGGCGTGCTATTGGCATATTTGGAAATCCACATTTCCCAACGTTGTTTTTGTAACATAAGCCACGGGTCATTTTAACGTGCATGGAAAGAAATTGCTGTATTTGTGTGTTCTAGTTTATAGTTTTGGGTTCGCGTTTCATTCGTCCATGACTCTACATGCGGGATTTTTTTTTACTCTTCAACGGTATTTGCATTAGATTAATGGAAGGATAGGTGACCTAAAGCGACAACTTTAAGAGACATCCCTTGAAGAATATTGCCTTTGAAAAGGGGACTATTCAAAAGGCTCCACGCCGACATCTCGTACTCTGGCCGATATTACCTTGGAGTACTTTGTGAATGTCGAGGATGTTTTCCGCATCGTCACAATGCCTATATCTTTGCTGAGACGTTACTTGATGAGGGACCCGTGTATCGTGATCTCACAGATTGTGACACGCATTCTCTGCTCCCAATTCTTGTTTTCGTTGCAGTGTCAACTTCCCTGAGTTAGAAAAAGAGACACTGTATAAAAAGAAAACGACAGGGAAAAATTCCCCCATATCGATCAGTCTATCTTTGCTTCCCCAGAGAAAGATAAAAGCCACAGTAAGACGACGAAACGGAAGAATATCTGCCACCAGTTTCCTTGCCTGTAAATGGCGTCGTAAAAAATGAGGCCAGGTCACCAGACCGGAAGTCCCGACCAACACATCCTCCCGGTTTGTCCGGGCAAGCAAAGACATATGGTCTCTCCTCCAGGTCAGGAAATATCATCGGCGAAAGAAGCAATAACCGTCGCCCTGTCGGTCTCTAACCACCCTGCGCAAACCGACAGCAAAGGATGTCTCACCTTGTGTAGTCCTAAGTGATGCGGGAGGGTTACAGCGTAGTTAAAAGTTGGCATATACCTAATGTGGTTTTAAAGCAAGCCTTGCAGATCAACATACGCTTCAGTCGATAATTTGCAGCATAATAATGCGCTTGCTCTCTTTTCCCAAAGTCAAATTATGTGCATGCCACTGAAGATTGAACACGTGCATTTTAGTATTAAGAATTTTGGGCATTATCAAGGAGTGCATGATTGGGAATATAGGCCCGCCAAAGCCAATTCGTGGGCTTGTTCGGAGTCGCCCGGCAGCAGCGGCCATTATTGCTGTCAAAATACTCCTCGATAGCGATAACTGAATGCATGAAAAGAAAAAAATAAAAGAAGATAAAAAGAGAAAAAACCAAGCAAGAAAGCACAAACAGAAAAATACAAGGACAAACAGACACAAACAAAAATACAATTGATCATAATTGGTTATAACCACATTCCTAGCATTTTTCTAGGCACCAAAAAGAGATTAGAAAATAAGGAACTAACCAAATGGTCACCGTGGCCACATACATACTTTAGCAATGTTCTAATGCTAGAATGGCAATACGCAAATGTTTCCGAGTAGTTGAAGAGAAAATTTTGTCAGGGAATTCATTTAAAATCAGAGGTATATAATACGGCTTTGTACCCATTCCGTAATTTTTTCCTAATGGTA
This sequence comes from Haemaphysalis longicornis, assembly GCA_013339765.2. Taxonomy (NCBI): domain Eukaryota; kingdom Metazoa; phylum Arthropoda; class Arachnida; order Ixodida; family Ixodidae; genus Haemaphysalis; species Haemaphysalis longicornis. The sequence goes on along the minus strand of CM023458.1, from coordinate 104,125,379 downwards.
AGTACTTCCCCTTGTCGTCATATAACGAGGTATGTGTCGCAGAGGTATAGGCTTTAACATTAATAGTTCGGCAATCCGTACACCAGAAATATTTTAGCACGACGATTTGCTTATAATATCAAATGACGGTAAGACGCTTGCCTTATATACGCTGTTCGAATGCGGCGCTTCTAACTTATTAATGACACTACTGGCAATGTTTTTTTTAAATACTGCTAACTCTATTTTTCACGTAGGGGAGCAATTGAAAAAAACGACACACGCCTTAACGAGAACACCATAACACTATTTCACTTTCATCAGCAGGAACGTCGATTTGAAAGAATTCTCCGTGCCAGAATTCTCCGTGCCAGAAGTGACGAATTGAGCAATGTCACCCGTTTCACTTCACGCGACTGATAAAGGCCGTGGCAAGAGTTTTCTCGTTATGGGAGTTTATATAATAATTTTTTATGGGAAAGAGTTGTCTTGCACCCTATTCTCGCCGCTACTCAAAAAACTGTTCCTGGAATAACAACTCCTGCGCTGCAGCGTTGCGCTAGGAGTAAAATGTCCATAATATGTAACCCCTCTAAAGGGGCCATTCAGATGCTTGTAGCATGGAAAGAGAAATCTTTGTGCAGAATTACAGCACCTTCTCACGTTATTTCAGGCCTGTTGAAACACTTTGCTCGACCTTGGGACCGTATCCGAACCTTCTGCACTGCTGAATGGGACAACTTAAGGGGGTCATTTTGTATCGCTGGTGTAGGTTGCACATGCGCGGACCGTTCCGGTACACTGCGAACACAGTGAATGGCCTCTAAATGTCTCGTCTGGTTTTCTTTACCTGACTGGATTTCTTACTGTGATTTTACCCTGGCTATAGTCTACCCCAATAGAGCGATCCAGTTGAGACGCAATTCTTATGAGAACTACGCTAACCTAATTGATGCTTAAGATGCAGCCGTTTGCTTTAAAATTAGGTTTAGATTTTTAAAATCAGGTTCTGGTTCAATGCAACAATAGTTTGTTAACTTGCTGACACTGAGTTCTGAATGAATAACACGAACTCTTTAGTGCTGCTTTACATTGAATGCTAACCTCGGACTTCCCTTGTAAGGCACAAGCCGTAATTACACAATAATTTTGCGCTAGATACGTTGGCAATCTAAAAGTACTTGATAATTCAGAAGAAAATTGTAGTGTTTCTGTTCCCTACCCGTTGGTAAAATAAGCGCCGACGTGACCCGATGATCAATGAGATCTCTTGAAAATACCACTCCGCAAAATGGGTACATTTAATATCGTCAAAAACACAATCCCGCCACTCTACCGGCTAACGTCCACCTTGTGTGCATAAAGCGTGTAATTACGGAGTTCTGAGCATAAACCGTAATTCACGCTAACGACCCAAATTTACGTCCTGACTGGAGGCACGCCCATATCAAAAGCTCGCTGCGGGCGGGACAAATTATCTCCAGGATATAATTTGTTAACCAATATAAGAGCAGTGCAAAAGGAGGAAGGAGTTTTACGCTTGTGGCGGGCCATACAGCTTCCGCTTCCCTCCCGAAGTGGCCTATGTATTTCGAAAGCTGGCAACTCAAATACCACCTAGTACTTGTGAAGAGTACAAAGCTGCACAACGGGAAAATATTATCGCCCCGCAGACTTCAGGGGAAATTAAGTGAGGCCCGAAAATCAAGGCTGGAAAATAGGGCTTTTGGGGGGTGCACAGATGTGAGTTTGTCTAAGAGGCCGAAGCTATTACGCTGCATCTACATTTATGGAGAAATTTCTCAATCGGGTACAGATGAAAAAACTTTTTCAAAATGCTTTAACGTTTTCTGCATTGACGGAAGGTATTCGCTGTAAGCTTACGAGGTACATTATGAGCCTAAGTTTACGGACCACGGGGGTGTTGGCGAAAACTATCGGCTGTGCTGTCGGCTTGCCGGCAGCCCAGCGGTTTTGTATGGTGTGGTCCCGTAAAACAGCCATAAGGCAAATAAACGTGGGATTTTAGAAAAAAGAATATGCGGTTGATTCCTGTGTAATAGGCATCGGCAAAACACGAAAGTGAAATGTGCAGCGAAATCTGCAGCTGAGCATGGTTTCCGGATTCGGCGGCTGTCTTTTGGGTGTGCTTTGCGAGCGTCGTCCTGCTGGCGGGTCGCTTCGGCAAAGCTGTAGTCTGGCGTATTTTCCGTGACGGATATGACGTCGGTGAAATCTTGTGTATCCATCCCGGTATAAAACACTCTCGTGTTAAAATATAAAACCGGAAAACGAACAACTCGAAGTATGACGTACTCTTTACTGCTAAATGTTGCTTCGCCGCAAGAAGACCCTGTGTGAATGGGTGCACCTTTCAAAGACCGTTTCTTCGTTGTACTGGCGCTGGGTCGTTCCCAGCGCCAGTACAACGAAGAAACGGCCTTTGAAAGGTGCACCCATGCACACAGGGTCTTCTTGCGGCGAAGCAACATTTAGCAGTAAAGAGTACGTCATACTTCATACTACCCTGCGGTCGCCGGCCACGTAGCCTGTGTAGTGACACATACTGGCCAATGCATCAATGCCGCTACTACTCGAGCAACTTCAATCGATGTCGCTGAAGAAATAGCCATTGCTCTGGCCGCCACTTCCCGCTCTCAACCAGTTACTATCCTCACCAATTCACACACAGCCTGCCGAAACTACCAGATTGGCCGCATTTCATTATCAGCACTATTCATCCTCCAAAACTGCTCGACAATCCCCGATATGTGCATCGTCTGGGCTCCTGGACACGCCACCATCCCCGGCAATGAAGCGGCTCATGCTGCGGCTCGCGATTTGATACACCGAGCCATTGCCGACGGTGGCCAATGTCTACCCCCTCAAGATAAACCCCACCCACTGAGCGGGTACACAGAGATTCTCTCAAATTACAAGCGAACTCGCCGCAGCCTCCCACCACCACACTGGCGCCTCTCCAGAGAGGAAGCAACAACTTGGCGGCGTCTCCAGACAAATACCTATCCACATCCCACCCGCCTCCACCTCATCTTCTCCACCCAGCAACCTTCCCTCTGCGCTTACTGTCCCCAGCCTGGCACCCTCTACCACATCATATGGGAGTGCCAACGAACTCCATACTTGCCCCCCCCCCTTTCCAACCCAACCTTCGAGCAGTAGAGGGCTTCCCTGGCCAGCCCGGACCCGGATATCCAGCTTAAGTTGGTGACCCAAGCTCGGACGGCCAGCCGAAGTCATGGCATCCCGGACTATGGACGCCTTCCACGGAGCGAGGCCCGCACATCAGCCTCTGCTGGAGAAATAAAAATATCTTCTCTCTCTCTCTCTCTCTCTCGTTGTACTGGCGTAATTTCCGTGACGGATACAAGGTATGTGAAATCTTCGTGAATCCCGGAATAAAACACTGTCGTGTCAAAATTCCCGAATGATTAGGTTTAAAAAGTTCGGGGCCTTTCTATTCAGTGAAGTGCATTAGCAACGCTTCTCTGAGTGGATTATTGCTTGGCCATAAACTCCCGCTCAAACCACGCCGTCGGTCCGGGCAAACCTTCATCGGCCCTGTGAATAGGCTTCACTGTTCAACTGACTATGTGGGAAAGCCAGCTTAAAAGAACTAAGCTTATACCGATCTTCTTAAGGTCAGCTTCACTACTGAACACAAAAGCGTTTCTGGGAAAACATTTTCCTTTCGACACCTATCGAGCGACGGAGGCCAAGAGGTGGCCTGGAGTCCCGAGGGTGTCGAAATAAAGAGATGGAAACCAGTTTTTTCTAACCTGCAGTCATAAAAGAAAAAAAAAGGGAGTTAACATATACCTGCTTCGCTATAAAAAAAATTTTTAGAGAAATGGCTACTGTACGAATAAGCAACCTGGTCCCACGAACAGGAAAGCGGTATAAGCGTAACGTACAACCTTGGCATTGAAAAACCACAATAATGTTGAAAGGAACCATACTATCGAAGCCAAATTTGCCGCTATGGAAAGTAAAAAAACTGTGATTCGCAAATCAGTGCATAATATTTTGTTTTATTCTACGGTTTCCGGTACACCAAAAATTGCCTCTGGCCCTACGTCACCGTTATAAGAAAATGCGTACAGTAGATGCTTCGTATTGCTTTTGCTATTCCTTCTGTAACGCCAGAAAAAGTATAGAGTTTGAAGGATAATTTTTTTGGAATGGTTGAGATGTCGAATGTTTCTCCTCAGAGACACCTTTTCCCAAGCATATTCTGATCGCGTACTCCTCCTCCACCGCGACCGTCGCTCATAGACGACCATCCATGGAGTGGGCTACGTACCCGCAGCTTCGTTCAGATTCTGCGCTTAGAGCTGCTACAGGAGAGACGAAGTGGAGAAATTCAATGACAAATTATTGCCCGAGTAGTGCGTGGCGTGCATATAATGCTAGTAATAAACTGCCTATAAGCACCAGTATCGTCTTCAGCATCATTAGCGTGCCCAAGGCCATTGTAGACGCTTCCCGAAGGTGACCGCATCCTCGGAACAGCGGAGCTGTTGTAGAAGCCGTAGGTTAGACGTTGCAGGAAAAAAAAAATACCCAGAAAATGCGGAGCGCTCGTGCGCACGTGGCCCCCGCCTACCGCCGAGCGTTCCGTTAAACGCAGTGGCTTTAGCCAAAAACTGGCAAAAACCACGAGGAGCGTGAAAGTGCCGAGCGCTCGTAAACGCGTGCCTGGAGAGGACCGCCGAGTCCCGCTCGCGCAACGTCAATAGCAAAAATAAAACAAAATCTAGCGCTGTCGTCAAGCGCTACCTCGTATGTAATGCTTGGCATTACGCATATGACAAATTCGACGCATATGACGATGACAATTACCACCCTGTGCAAAGCAACGACCTAACTAAATAAAGAATTTCAAACTTGTACAAATCCGTGGTGATGTGTCCTTCAGTACTTACGTATAAGGGAATTTTCGCTATGGCTATGTGCGACGCAGTGCAAGCTTGACCAGTTGAGCTGGCGGAAGTCTCCAACGCTGAGGGTGACTTTGCATCCACCACTCGCCGCGAAGAGCACGACGACCTCTTCGATGCATATGACGACGATTACTAGCAGCGCAACTATGCAAATTAACACCGATATTGAAAAGAACCGTGTGTCCGCCAATGCTCCCTACAACAGCTTCGCCATTAAAGCGTTGTACAGGATGACGAGCTTTGATTTTTTTTTCTGTTGACCAGAAACACTGAGAGTCTTAGATTATCAGTCTCGCAGTGACGGCAGGCCCCTCTCCAAACAAAAAAAACAATCCCGAATCCCTTTTTTTTTACTTATACTCCTATGGCGTGGGCAATCGTATACTAACCACGGACTATCATCGGTAAAGCCAATGCTCTAAACTGAAGAGTCCACTGTGTGTACTTTTCGGAGACTGGCTGTACGAGACTCACAGCTATAGCAGCACAATAGAAACACGAATGAATTAATGGTTCACCAGAGATGCACTTTTATTCCAGAAAGATAAGTAGTGGACAGCTATGGCATCTCAGATTATAGTTTAGCTGCATGGATTAAGTGAGTGAGTGGTAGGTCAAACAAGCCTCATAAAACCAACTCGACAGGAACAATGTGAGCATATTTAGTACCCAGGGCACCTATGAACAGAACAAACATCCGTCTCGGTGAGATAATGGTGCTTGAAAACCACATGAAAGCAGTCGTTTTAGGCGTCAGTGTTTTCTGCTGGAAAAAAAGGCGCGCTTCTCCTGAACTGAACGGGGAAAACCAAGGCGCGTAATTCTCGCACATTGCGACTGTACTTGGTAAGGAAGCCTTGGAAATATTATCTACTCATTGAAAGTTAGATATTCACTCTTTGCAAATATCTCGCACCTTCATTTGTCTAACGCATGCACTCTGTGGTGTTATTTGGGAAGCCTTAAGAAACGGTGCTACAAACATGCGAAAGAAGGGATGTGGAGTATTAAGCGTAGAATCTTTGTCTTGTAATTTTTGTCAACGAAACTAAATCAAAGCTTCAGGCCTAAACAAAAGACGCTTAAAAAGCGAATTTTTCTCACATGCAACATGAGCCAAAGTTTAAAATCCAAACAACTTAAACCAGGGCGTAATGGCGCTATCGGATGGACGGCGGCTTCATAACGCGGGGGAACCAGGTTCGATTTGAAGCGCGGGAACCGCTTTTTTTCGGAGGTGCTTGATCTACCCTCTCTTCATCATAATCATAGTTTTGCAAAAACTATTTTATAATGGTGGCTGTCCTGCAATGAGTTTTGGAGCGGCACTGAACGCCAACGGGGAGGTATAGAATGCTCCACTTTAATATATTGAAGCGCCAATCCTGAATGATAGAGAACGGTGAAATTGTGTACAGAATGTGTCCGAAAATGTGGAATAGATAATTGACGACCTAGCGCTAGTACACGCCAGCACCCCTGCCAACCTCTAGAAAATTAAGTTTGCTTGTCTCGTAGTTTTTCTTAACTGGACAGTAATTTCAGTGGCTTTTTACGAGACACCTCCCAAGAACGCCTTTCCGGCAGCGTTTAAACGAGACACGACTTCCTGGATGACGTCGAATTCGGCATTGCTACGCAATGACAAAAAAAGTTGGGGATTTGAGCGACAATCGTAGCAAAAGGCGCTGTGGTGGTCATGTAAGTTACAAATTCTCTCTCTATAAACTTTCAAAGCTTGTTGATGTCTTGTACATATCACCTAGTTAAACTCGACCAAACGGGAGGCCGCCGTCGTGTCTCAAAATTAGGACATCTGGCCATGCCCAGGAAGCCTGAGGTTCGAACTCGAATCACGACGTCGAAATATAAAGCTGATAATTTTGAGGGCTGCTTCAAGCGAAAAAAAAGTTCATATTCGGATACAACTGAGGCTATACTGTAGGGGTTTCACCACACATGAAATCCGCTAGCACTCCCTCTCTAGGACCGGACTTGTTCGCACTTCTATAATTCGAATGCAGCTTGCAAATCGAACCACAACTGAAGACAAAGCCATCACCCGCTAGTATATGTAGAGCCCCCGACGATGGTGGTCGTCCGGTCAGCAATCACGCAGACGGGGCTAAGAATCTCTGTGTACAGGCCAGCAAAGCAACTTGAACCCAAGCATAAATGTGTAGAGAATTTATTGTGCCCAGTTTGTAAGCATGAGGCACATTGCAGGTATGCTGGCCTGGTTTGATGACCGCGTTATGAGGGGACCGTGGAGGTGCCCCGATTGGGTGAGTGCTCGTGTTTTCGATGGTAAGTGCATTGTAAGTACTTAAGCAGATCGTAGAGAGAGAGAGAAAAAAAAAAAGAGGATATATATATATATATATATATATATATATATAGAAATTGAGAGGAGAGAGAGAGAGAGAGAGAGGGGGGCACACGCTTTTTGAGAACTCCGCTTCTTTCAACCATGCGAAAAAAAATTGATGAGCCCTTCTACAATGCGATGGTGGATGTCGGTGAATGACACTACATACAGGTGACAAAAATTCAGATGAAATGTACGAGCAAATTTGATTTCAAAAGACCACTGACGGCGGATATCTTTTAACAGCAGAACTGTTTGAGCGCTCGGTTTCGCGTCCATACGCAGGAAAAGTTGCCAAAAAAAATGCCGAGAGCACGTACCAACGTGAAGCCGGATCGCCCAGGAATCTAGTGCGGCCATTTAACTAAACTGTAATCTCTAAACTTTAGCATTCGAATGAAGAAGGAGCGTATAATCACTAGCGAAAATTGGTTAAATATTAGAAAGTAGAGGTTGGAACAAAAGAATGAGCTTTTTGAACAGGACAATGATAAATGCTAAGAGTGCAGGCGCCTAGTCTCACATTGGTATCCAGGCTTGCGCGTGGGCTTCCGCCACGTGAAGTTGTCGCAAAAAGAAAATAATATCAACGGGGGGGATTGGCCAGGAAACGAATGTTTTCTGCTCCTGACATCACTCACTCGGTGTTGCTACGGGCAGCCACATGCGCTCATAAGCACAGACCGCCGCGGAGGCCACGCCAGAACACTCTACGACTCTGTGCCGGGCACATGGGGCGTCCTAAGGTCCGGATGCCTGAAGAAGAGGCGGCTTATCAGCAAGGGCGCCACGCTGCCAGGCGGGAATGCAATCACCGAGAGGAACAAGAAGTATTGCAGGTTTTCAACAGCGAGAGAGCACGCGACGAAGTATTTAGGTAGGCACTACGCAAATAAAGCACTTAGATACCTACCTTTGCTCTGCATTTGGTCTTCAGCTGAGAAGCTTCATAAATATACACAGGGTAAAGGGTTCTCAAGGACTTAAATGGCGCTCGTCGAGTTTAGCTTAGCGAAACGAACACAGCTCTGCTTTGACACCAGGCTTGCACAGTTGTGCGAGCTGGCATTGAAGTTTTTTTCTGAGAAAGAGAAGCACATTCACGCACATTTTGATTTTGACTCCACTGACCTTGAAATCGGTGCCTATTCATTGTTAATATACTCAACAAGCACACTTAAGGGATGCAATATATAAACTTGAGCTCTAAGTAAAATTTTGCCTTGACACGGCTGTATAACATTAACTAATATATTCAAAATGCGTATCCAAGTCAGTATACGTGTAATCCGGAGATTCAATTCATGTCTTTTTGAAGGACGTACGACTTTGGTGGTGCCCACGTGCCTGGTGGTGACCGAATAGCACAAACATCAGGCCGTTTGTGATTCTGCGGCTCGCGATTGAAAAGTAAGAGCTGACGCGAGAGTTTTGATTAATAGACATGGCAAATACATGGAACGCTAATCGTATCAGCTTCTTCTAAAAATCCGCAGGCACGTTAGCCTTTCTGAGAAGATGTAACTGTGAAGATATTATTGACCAATTGAAAGGCACATGATGGCCTTCGTGTCTCGGTTGTGACTGCTGCGCCGTTGTGCGAGAGATGTGGTAGCAGCAGGATTGAAAGTTCAACACGCTGCTAGCGGTTAAAAGGAAAGCGGTGGAAGTAAAGGCTTTCAGCGCTACTTTCTGTGGCCCTGGGCATACCGGCGCGATCCTTGTTTGTGTATAATTTATGAAGCACGCGCTATCATTGACATCGCAGCCAGTAGGTAAGCTTCCCCTGTGTGCCCTTTTTTCGCAGTAGAACATGTAGCAGCCAATGGGAATTTCCGCGCCACTACTAACTCCGATGCTGAAGCAGGATTTTCGCGAGATGTGCTAATTAAAGCTACCGTATTTTGTTCAGCAGTTTCCGTCCCGCTTTTTCTATATTTTCGATTGGGCACTGCGGATTGGATTGCGAAAGCGCAAGTAAATATTCCTTTCCGCCTGCCGAAACTAGACGCGGGTCGCGGCGGTAAGGTAATCGATTACTGTCAGCTCCACGAGGCAAGTATCGGGCCGTACGCAGTCTCGCGGCGCCAGCAGATAGGCGAGGCGCTGCATAGACGCCACGATATTGATGAGAGCAGCTGGAGTGGGCTCGACCGCTCGCGCTATATTAAACGAAGCCGTGCTATTTGCAGGGCATCTCCTGCTTCCGCAATGCCCCAATATTCCGTGCACCGGACAACGTATGTGCCTTTCTCATTAGCCCGTGTGGGTCCAGCCATAGCGATAACGACGACAATAATACGGGGTACGCCATAGGTGTATTGGGAGCACTAGCCGAAGCTGTCGGCACGTCAGACAGACGGAACTAATCAAGCAGCTCTACTGCTTAGTACAGCGCTGCGTTGTCGTTGTCCACACACGGGGTGCGGGTCAGTGTCACTTATTTATAATTCTAGTCTAGAGCGTCGGCGTAGTATTCAGTACTTTGTGATAGCGTGTCAATATTTCGTGAGCGGGGTAGTTCTAACTTTTGTGATCATTCTTCTAGATAATGCAAGAAGTAAGAAAAAAGCTGTGCGTCATCTATCTATGATGTACAGTCTATTTCAACTGTCTATCTAGAAATTATCTCATTCATGCTATAAATACAATCGTTCAGTATATAACCAGGATAATCACCAGCTTTGTTAGAACTGCGCTACATTTCGTAAGAAGTGTAGCATAGTCTACGCTCCAGTGCGGCCGCCTAGACTGGCTTCACGTACAGAGCATTCAAGTCATGTCTTGAACAGATAACTAATAGAAGATGGGCGTCAGAAATTTGTACGCCATAGGGGCACAGCAGCGTCCACAATTGAAGACTGTATCCAATGCTTCTAACAACATAATTGGTTGGAAGGTACATCCATGTTCTGGAAATACAAACAATTAACATATATAATTGCCTGTGGCAGCTTCGTGCCTGTAATTACGCTCAAGTACTTGCTTTAATTGGGCGCCCTTATTGTTTTCTTCTACTGATCACATTCCACCTCGGTCGTCGTCCATTTTGCTTCAGCCCTGTTCATCATAAGCGTGCTCAAATTTCCTAGACTGATGCTGATGCACTAAACAATTCCTTTTATTCAAACGGTTTTCGGTTCATGCAATTTTGAATGGTCATCATACCTCTCAAGGTCATGGTAACAACCCTAAATTTACTAGGACGGTTTACCCCAACATTTATAGCTTAGGCTTTTTAATACCTGCGAATAATTTGACAGAAAACCACACATGTCAGTCATAATCCAGCTTCCCAAAACATTCTTGCTTGTCACTAAAACATTTACCACAGATCATTAGTAAACTTTCACGCTCCCAATTATTGAATGTTCATACCACTAGGGCGTCAATAATTTATAGTCCCCCAGGAATTTCACGTAAGAGCTTTGAAGCAATTTTTGTTTATTGCGGCTGTTCACCACTGATTGTCAGAATATCTATTATTGTTGCGCAAGTTTTGCTCGCGCCCACGGGATAAAATAAGAACACCTAACCAAGACGCCCTATCAGTTGAAAGCCGCGGATGAAGCAGAGCCTTCTTCAGTCCTGCTTCAACCCCTATCAGTGGAACCCGAATTCACATGCGGCTGCCGTTTTTGCATGCACTAGCGGAATACGCTGAGGTTTCGCAGTATGGACTATTCTCATAGAACTAGCATTGAGTAGTCTAAAAAAACTCAATCCGTGTCTACCGGCACTTTTCTATGGCACACATGTGGTAGAAACACGACGTGGAAGCTCTCGAAGAATCCGTTCGAATAACTTATATTGTAACCCGATGAGATAAAACGTGGTCTTTGCTGTATTTCCATTCCCTGGCTTTCTTGAACGCAGCGGAATTCCTGAAACGAACACAGACATTGCTGATTATCGCAATCAAGGCTATTCCTTTGCGTAACGCATTGTCCGATTGGTTGCGAAGGCCCTGCTGTACATAGCACGTGCATTTAAATATTTCTTCACTTCATATCTCTTTGGTGTGAAGTTACGTTTTTCGCCACCAATTTGCTCATGTTAAAGTATTATTTCCTACTCTCCTTTTCCGGCAGCACGGAACAACATGCGATTACATGTATCGCTGTGGCGCTAACCCTACACGTCAGATTCTGGCAGAATGAAAGCTCACGGGGAGGGACCTACAGACGACGCTAGTTGCTCAAAAGCAGTGGCACAACTACAAGACTGCACGACACCTTTACAGTAGCGCTGGTTGGGCGAAGTATATGCGTAACACTTAATAACAGAGTTTGCATTCCTGTAAATTGGGAGGGTTTGTATTTTTTCAACTTCACACTATCCCGCAACTCCGCCAACAACAGCGCAAAGAAAAGTGCAGTCTTGGCCGACGCATTTAGGCAGTTGTCTTTATCACATTTGAAACGTTTGGGGGCATTTCATTCCCGCAACGATAAAAGAGGAAAAATAACTCAGCTGGGTTTCTTCGCATTCGTTTCATTGTTCTTAGCAGCCTGCCGGCTCTTTCAACACAAAAGAAGATCAGACTGATTGACGAAGGGAACAACGCCAGTAGGAAACGGCCGAGAGAGTTTGCGCCTTGATTGCGAGTACACGGATGATGATTTGGTTCACCGCACAACCCAGGAGGTAGTACTCTCTTTTCAATTAGCTTCGTCAAGGTCGGTCGCAGCACAGGAGACACTGGAAAGAAATGGGCACATTATTTTGCCCTGGTCGCTTCTATGGCATGTTCTAATGACACTCGTGATTTTTTCTTTCTTCGCCAACCCTGAACCTTCTTCCATTTGCGTTTTTTCCAACCACCTTGCTTAATGTATTCTTCCTCGTGGTCATTAGAATCTCGGACAAGGTAGATATTTATTTTACGGTGCTTTTTTGTAAAAATTTCATTTCCTAGGGCCAATCCTTTCGCACTGGTCTGCTTCGGCGACTTTACTTCTTGATTCTCTGTCTGTTGTTGCGAAATCGTACTCGGGGAGTGCATAGTGACGCAATTGCTTGCTATGCGGATTAATCGATGAGAACATTTCGGCCCTCTAACCCACCATACACATTGGCAGGATCTCTGTATTGCCTAAGTCGGTCGTTTTCTACCACCACTTTTTTGTTCTAGCTAGATTGTTGTGCGAGGACAAATTTGTTCAAAATTTTGTAACGGGCGTCCAACTTTGTTCTGTATTGAATGACCTACCTTACAAATTTCACGCTTTTGGGTAAAAAAGGTGATGTTAATTCTGTTGAAGGGCAGGAATTGCAAAAATTGGCAATTTACTTGCCGCAAGTAAAGGACGAGAAAATAAGGAATCATCTTTGCTGTAACCAAACCCTTTATTACTCCGAAATTTCTCTTTCTGTGAATAACCTTGTGAAGGCAACGTCAGCAAAACATAAATTTCGTCCTTAAACAGAAAACAGGAAGCAGCACGCACATATATGTGCCCCACGTTCTCCTGTATGTAGGTTTCACTAACACCAGAATATAAAAGAATTGACTTTTTCTATTTTGCAATAAGTTGCGTAAAAGTAATGTTTCGTGTAGCAAAGGATGTTCATTGTGTCCTAAAATGTAGTTCGCAAATTGGATATCTGTTTTTGTCTTGGCTCTTTGTAAAACCTAGTAAAGTAAAACATTGATAATTCGAACTGTAAGGTGGCCATTAAATTGTTGGAAATAAGCGGAGTCCGAATTAGCGGGCGGGCGCTATAATGAATGGAAATCGCACCACACTGCGCGGGCAGAACACAGAAAGCCACCCCTGGGCATGTTATCGCGAATTAGGCGCTACTACAGGTTTGTGGAAGGCAATTTTGTTAAATAATGCTTCGTAAATAATAATGGCATGCGCGGGAGCACTGGCGCCGGTGGCGCGGCGCCCTCTGTAGAAGCGAAATGATGTGTTGGAGGAGCGTTGCGCGGGCCACGCTGTTGTTTTTCTGTTTCGTTGTTTTGTGTCTCTATTACATTTGGTTTGGTTTGCATTTGCAACACATTGTAATCACTTTGGGCCGAATTATTCTGCGAGGAGCGATGGAAACCAGAAGATCATAGTCCGAATTACCGTTCTGTGCACGGACGCGTTCGAATTATCGGGAGTTTTCTCCCATTTAAATATACAGGGATGTGCCGGGACCAGGGCATGAGTTCGAATTAACCGGGAGTTCAAATTAACCGAGTTCGAAATAACCAAGTTCGAATTAACGAGCTCATACTGTGCTGGGTTAAAATTTGGCTGTTTCTACATATGTTCGTCGTGCATGCGTACGTGCAGGAGCAAAAAATCTGTCAAATAACGTTTACTTTTGATAGCTTAAGAGTACTCATATTGAATACTCATTACCTCTTTTTACATTTTCTTCAACTCTAAGTATAGAAAGTACTTTACAACATTTTCAGACAACCAAGGAAGTTGATTTAAAGCCAATAAATTCTGCGCAGATTTCTTGAAAAGACCAGCACGACAACTGCCACAAAACAACTGAGTTTTCACAAAAAGCGACAGCTCTTCTTGTTACTGGCCAAGAGAGATGCAGGAGGGAAATGAGAAAGGGCTGCCTATAATAAAAAACTGCTTTGCGGCATGGCAATTCGCGGTAGGGTCGACAGTGTCAATGAAGAGACAGGAATTTACTGCCTGCAAACACCTAGAAGACGCTTCTAGAGAAACTGCAACGACTCACTCAAAACCATACGGCAAGGGTAGTTATAACTCAGAAGAGCGCGCCTAACCAGCGCGAGAGAGATGCTCTGTTGCTATGCTGGCTTGGAAACAAGACTCGTCGCTACGCGAACACTCTTATATCAAACGGCTCGTTAAAGAGGTATTTCGACCACGGAATACCTTAGTGCAATGCGTTCCTGGCGGCGCCTTTTGCTCGCCGGCATTGTTGCAGTCATTTGCCACGGATGTTCCAAGGGTTGAGGAAAAGAGAAAGAATTTAGTTGCGGCGTCTCTTGATTACCGAAGCCCGTAAACCGTGTCTACCATTGTTTTGCAATCGCCGGGTTGACACTTTCAAGGCAACCCGGGGGGAAATTGTATGGGATGCTGGAAAAGTTCCCGTACCGTTCATTTCTGATGTGGTCTCGCATGGTTGCCGTGCGAGCTGTTTATAGTGACGTATTTGTGAGCGCAGCACTCACGTGAGACAACCCGAGAAATCAACCACGCCAGACGTTTTCCGGCAAATGATTAGATTTCTCGACTGGTCCAGACTGGAGGCGGTTGCCACTGTGAAGCACGATTGTCCCTCTTCTACCATTATCCAAATGTGGTGAATGGTGTAGCTCCCTCTGGCGTGCACTGGCGCACTTAAAAAAAACACCGGATCAAGAACAAAAATTGCGCCCTAATCCACTCTGTGAAAGTGGTTGGAAAGCGAAGCTGTAGACGACACTCACAACGATTACCCATGGGACGTCACTTCAGTACACGCACATGGCCTTACAATGAGTGAAACCAGACAAGTGAAAGGCGCTTACCCACACCATTTATCACTTCGAAGAGATGTTCTTTTCTAAGGTTAAATCACTGCATGACCCACGAATGGTGTTTGGTTGAGTTGTATTGGTGAAGCACATGAGACGAAAGTATTTTTTTATAAAATAAAGGAAGCTCAAACCCGGTGTTGGACCAATCTCACTTGTCCTCCGTCTCTTCTGCCAACGACGGAGGCGACGAGATCGACGGCAGCGACGGAGGAGAAGTTATATGCCATGCATTGGTGGGAGCTTTGTGCAATTTTTACAAACTCTTAGCGCGTGCGCAAGGCGTGCACACAGCCGGTACACCTGCGTGGGTGGAGCGCACAGTGCGCGAGAGGCCACGTGACGCTATCACGTGGCGTTCAGCGAGAACGCAGGGGTAATCCAGCAGATTTGATACGTGAGTGCGCCGTCTGTCCTTCCGGTGTCAACGTGGGCTCGTAGCTCAATCGGTGAGACAAGGGGCTCTCGCTCCGTTTCTCTGTTCGTTCCAGGTTGGAATCCTGGCGGTGCCGTAATTTCTTTTATTTGTTCGCGACAGCAACGGTCGCGAAAAAACCCTTGGGGGGCGGCGAGAGGAGCGGTAAGAAGCTTCACTTAAAAAAATATTAGTAGTCACGTGGTCAGGAACTGTCGCTTTGAATGGCTTTTTGCAGGTTAAACGATACCTATCAAACGGTTAAAGTACACTTGAGCTCTCTATTAGCTTTTCGCTGAGGTCGACTCGTGTATAAGGTGGAGTAACACAACAAAAAAATCTTACAGCACCTTCTCAAATTGCCATCAATAGCCTGCAACTGTAGCACAGTTAGGTGGTGGCAGAAGAAATAGAACACGTGATTATGCCTGTCTGACTCTCCTTCAAGACAGAACCGAGCCGAACCACCATATATTATTACAGTGAGGTCCCGTTCAGACGAACTTGGTTAAAACGAATTCTCGCTTGTGTTGAAAAACGTGGGAACGTCTGTTTGGCTTGTTATAGACCCAATGCAAAAAACTTTGCTTAAGACGAACAGTCTTGCACGTACTCCTCAGCTGAGACGAACAACACCAGGGGTGTTAAGCACTGGTGGCAATCCTGGGTAGCGAACACGGCAGGCTTGGAGTTCTGCGGCGGTGCATTCACGCGACCAGAGGGGGAAAATAATGGAAAATCAAGCGGGAATCGAATTCGCTACGCTGGGGAAGGGAGGGCGCGGGGAAAAAAAAAAACATGCGAATAATGCCACCGCTTCTCCCACCCTTCAACCCCTGTGCGCCAGCGGCCGACCATAGAAAAAACCGAGCGAGAGCGACTTTTCTGGCCGCTCTGCTCTGGAGGAAAGAGCCGCAAAGTAGGATGATAAAAAAGTAAGAAAAAAAAGCGACCACGAAGAGTTCAGTTCGCGAACTCGGCAGTTCTCCTGACCAATGCTGTTTCTCAGCGGGAGCATGTGAGTAGGCACCGGTTCGCCTCGCCAGTCCTACCGCGTAACAGCCGAGAAAGCGAACAGTTGCCTCTCTGTCTCTGCTGCGTTGTCGGCTGAGATAGCGGGTGTACGTTCTCCGTCGCCGTTTGGACTGGATCAAACCAGGCAAGAGCACCTAATGTTCAAGCTCCACACTCAAATAGATTATTTCTTTCGTCTTTTTCTTCATTGTAAGTCTGCTTCATTCACCTTCTTGAGAGCAATAAATTAGCATGCTCCTCCGCCTGAGGGCTTCTGATAGGACGAACTTATGATAAGACGAATAAATTATCATGGTCCCTTCGATTTAGTTTTATGAAAGTTCACTGTATATGCTCTAGTTTTCAGGAAGTTATGAAATTGAACATGAACAAAAAGCTATGAAACGTTCGCCATAGAGACGTGATAATTTACGGTGACAGTGAGAGAAAAAAATTGGACCATATTCCATCCTGCGAAAGGGGATGTCCAGCGCAGCTGTTGTAAACACGCGGGTACAAAATGTTCGTTCTCTCGGCGGTGTTGTTGCGTCTCTGTCGGGAGATGCTGGGTCCTGACGCATGCGCTGGGCGTCTTGGGCGAGAAATGCCGAGTCCTGGTTGTTTTTTTTTTTTGTTGACGACACGAAAGGGTAACAGCTTCGCTGTAAAAAATGAAGAAAGAGATTACTGGCGGCTACCACTACGGATATGACCTGCTTCAAGATATGCTGATATACCGATATGTAGTTGCGTTGGTATGCTTGGAGCTTATTTTACGGGGTGTGTCCTGAAGTTACGCCTTCATGCGAGTACGGTAGGTGGGTGCTGACCAGTTGCGGAATAACCTCCGGATACAAAGGTACGCTATTGGCACGCCCTTGTTTTGTGTCACACCTGGCTTAGATACGCGCCATGCATCATCTTTACTTAAGCAGAGATCCGAAAGTTACTGCTTTGTATTTTGCTGGTGTTATTTAGTGGCTTGCCTTCCCTAGAAATCCCCTCTGTTACCCGTAATGACCAACGGTTATCTTGCCTTCGCATTACATGCGCTGCCCACGTCCATTCCTTCTTCTTAATTTCTACTAATATGTCCTTAACACGCGTTTGTTCCCCTGATCCACTCCACTCTCTTCTTGTCCCTCAACCTTACACCTATCCCCGCCCGTTCCACTGCTCGCTGAGTCGTCCTCAATTCAATCAGAACCCTTTTATTGAGCCACCAAGTTTGTGTCCTGCAGGTGAGTCCCGGTAAGATGCAGCTGTTATACACTTTCCTCTTCAGGAACAATGGTAGGCTCCCCTTCATTATCTGAGAATGCCTGTCAAACAATGCACTCCAACCCATTATTCTTCTTCTAGGAATCTCTGTCTCATGGCTGGGACGCGGGGTAACTACTTCGTTTAAATAGATATAATCGCTTATTACTTCCACTGCCTCGCCGCCTATGTCAAACCGCTCTGCTCTCGCTGTGGCAAGGGGGCGGCAGAAGGTTAGGTTGGCAGATAAGATCAAGAAGTTTGCGGGGATAAATTGGTTGCAGTTAGCAGAGGACCGGGATAACTGGGGATCTATGGGAGAGGCCTTTGCGCTGTACTGGGTGTAGACAGGCTGCTGCAGATGATGACGATAATTTAAGACTCTACAAAATTTACAAATTTTAACAAATCGTCTTACTAAGCATGACGCATTAAACATGCCCGCAATATCTTATTAGAAACACAAAGTATATCTTTATTAACCGATTTAAAAGTTATGTGCGAACACTCGTAGTTTAGAGGTTATTATGGCCACTTTAAAAGGAAGGGAGCCCTGGGTCTGGTTACCGGAACAAATAAACAAAGTAAGCCTTTGTGGTATGCAGATATCTGCTTAGGCGTGGCTGCGCCTTAATTTCGAGGACAAACGTACGGTGATGCTCCCAAGGGCATAGCTTATCGAACGACGACCTGACGGCAATGAACTGACGGTGACAGATGGCCGTATTCTGACTCCTTCCTCCACTTCATTTGCTCACTCCATTCGTCTGAGGGGGGGACTCTGCAATGCTTACGCATAGGGGAAATCGATTTTAAGGGTCTTATCTACTGGAGGCTCGAGTGGAGGAAGGATTCAGAATATCAGGGATAGTCTCGGTGGCGGACAGTATGCTAAAAAAACGTGCCGCATATACTCGACGTGTGACAGCTGCCACTCTCAAACAAGGAACCAGCAAAATTCAGGGCGCAGAAGAAACTGCATCAATACAACTTTGCACAAAGATGCGCCACAGGGCTTCCCAAAAAAGACCAGACGGCTCTGTGAGCTCATGTGAAACGCGTGATACTGGTCAAACAATAGTTGAACACCACGTTGACGCCCTGTTTGCAAGGTTACTGCAGAATACTGGAATAATGAATGAACTTACTGGAACTCTTGGTGTCCTATGCCAATACGTTTTTTGGTGTTGTTTCACTCAACTCTGTTTCCTTTTACTTCGTAAGCAACGTGGTGATGTCGCACTTCATTGACGCTCCTGAGTCAGCTTCCGATTTGGAGGGTCTCGGCTGTCGCTTGTCATCCGGTGGATGCGTTCCTGACAAGGTAAATATAAAACAGGATCTCAAGGCAGTTACTGTGTCTTGGTATGACAACAAAAAAAGAAAAAAATGATGCCGGAGTGTCACCTCACATAAAAGAGAGAATCGCTGTCTATCGAGGTGTACATAAACTACGTCACTGTGGACTTAGGGGAGAAACCAGGCCTCGGAAATGTTTGAGGCTGGTGACAGCCGCCATCATCGTACGCAAATTGCGAACATTTTCCCTGGTCGGTGGCCCTGCTCTGCTGTCATTGAGTACTGAAGACAGAAGAGTCCATATATAAAAAAAACTAAGCAGTGAGAGCTGACTGAAGCTCTGCTTGTCTTGTACTTGGCTCTGTCACAAAGCTCCTCGTCTCTTAGCTGTTTCTTCTTTTTTACTGTCGCTCTTGCATCTTTGAGGCAAATATTGCTCAGTCTTCAACAGTACAAAACGCCGTCCCTTAAGTTATAAAAAATATTAAATTTATAGCTGCAAAGTAAAACAAACCTTGAGAGCTGAAACGTCTTCCTATTCTCGCCAACATTTCATGCAAACGATGTAGTAAACATTCTGTTTTAGATGAGAAAAAGAAAACGTGCACTCGGAACGATGTGTTTCATAAGTAAAGCTATTTTCAGGAGTTATACTTTATTTGAGAAATATCAGATGAGCGCAGTACCGGCCGTTTCGTGGTAGTTTTCTAAACGTCTATTATATTTTGCACAAAAAGGAAAAGCCTCCTTATTTCTGCCTCTTGCGGCAAATGAGCCAAAGGATGAGGTCGTACGTTAAGCTTTTAAAAATCCTATATATGTGCAAGAAACCTGCTTAAGCGTTTGAAAAAAAGTTGTACATGGTAGCGCTTTCTTTAAATTGAGGCTCGCTTCTTGTGATAAGTCCAGGGTGCGGCTTGTATGCGCATTCAAAATGAACACTTATGAAGATCAATTGTTCCGAAACCATATGGCCCCATGGATGACTACTGCAGAATAAGCAGCCAGGACGCCATTAAAGCATATGACATAATAAAAGAACATCTATGTTACCTCTGCTCAGTATGAATGCAAGCCCTTCAAAGAAGGGTTGCTTGTTGCTACACGACATATAGACAGGCGGTCAACATCAAAACGTGATGGCTGGCGCGATCGTTCTGTCTGTAAGCCTCAGAGCCGTTATACAGACAACTGACTAGTATTAAGGATTCTAGCAGAGAACGCCATAGAAAGAAGTTGCCTTTTTTGTGAAATAGGTTAGGAGCGTCGAGAAGATGATGTTTTGTTTCTTTTTCTGCCTTTTTGTACAAATAGATCCGACGAAATTTACAGAAGCGGTTGACGTCGTCACTGTATGTGAATATATCTACCTCCTATGTTTATGTACGCTCTTTGTTGAGCTTTTCAACTACCACGATAAAGGAACATCAACATCCTCACAATTCCAATCTGTGGCGCAACGTCTCTAAAAGTATTTTCTTTGTAGGCTGCCCAATTTACTACGTACACTGTTTTCAGATATTTTCAAAGTTAATGAAGGGGTTTAAAAAGTTCGGATACATCCATGTCAATGTATTAATTTCTGAGAATTGAGCGAAGGAACTTATTATGCTAGATTCGGGATGGTCTGTTCTCAAATACAATTTACGATGTTCGATATTCGGCTCACGCGCTCAAAACTGCACGGAAAAGTTGCTGTGCGGTTCTTTTTTTACGGGTGTCTTTATTTAAAAAGGAAAAAATAAACGAAACGGAGCTCTAAAAAATAAACGTGAAGAAATAATATTCAACATAAATTAATCTTGAAAAACGATCAAAAAGCATGAAAACAAACAATAAACGTGAATGTACAGAGAAGAAACGTGTGCGAAAAAAAAGAAACAATACGTTCGATACGCAGCCTGTTCAGAAGGTAGATGTCCGGATTTTATGGGACAAAGACGTGGCGGTAGGTACAGAGTTACGTGCTTGTCATGCCCAACAGATAGCTGCACAGTGTTTAAATAAAATGCACTGCAGACAGCAGCCGCAACAAAAATTGCGAAACAACGGCGCTGCTCGCACTAAAACTTTTCAGAAATCTTCGGGATTTTTGGCTGAGAACAGTGGGGTTATAATCAAAGTAGCGTTTGGGTTTCGGCAACTTCGTTCATTGTAAAACATTGAAGGAGCGCTTAAACGAAGGCAGAAAAATCTCCTGGGGAATATTTATTGCTTCCGGAAACATAAAGAGAAAATTATAGCGACGCCACGCTCCGGCGTGAAGAAAGAAACACACCCAAATGCATAGACTTTCATACTAATATATACTAGAGGGATATCTCTAGCTGCAGTCGCAGGCCGCCTTGAGCGGCTGAATTGCCGCTAGCGAAGCTCCTCGCCTACTTGACTTAGCTAGCCACATAGCTTCTTTGTTGTCTCGAAGCCACAATCAACAAACAAGGGTAACATTTTTTTTGTTCATGGTGCATAAAGCTTTTACATAATCACTGACAAATTAATCTTTCATGAGGTTCAATTTTATGATAACAAAAACAAATTTGATGAACCTACTACAGTAATATTGTGGTTTTTTTGCAGCCAGAGCCAACTTTTCAGCTTGTTCTTGAGCCACGCCAAGGACAAGTGGAACGTGCCTGCCCGGCACATGACGGAACGCTCCGAAGCGTGGCTCCCTTAGTAGTGGCACCAGATTTCCCTCTAGCACATGTTGGTATGAAACTCTACGCCCAAATGTACGAAGTGAAAGCGCATCTGCTGAGCCATTCTCCCTCCAATCATATGTTTGGGTACCCAAGTCCTTTTTGCACAAGGTTACCGAAGGGGTGCTCACGCAATCTTCCCCACGCTGGGCTATCTCCCATGCCTCGTAGATTTCGCGTGCGCGTGTATCGCGAAACCTCTTGAGCACCTTCATGCATTCCAAACGCGGAGGAGAGAGAGAGAAGAGGAGAGAGAGAGAGAGAGAGAGAGCTGCTTTATTGAAAAAGCAGAGAGTTTTGCTGGCGCTTGCAATCGCCTACATGCTTCTCTGCTAGGGGTCGGGGATGTAGGGAAACCAGGCCCAAGAAAGAGGTGGGCAGACAAAAACAAAAACATAATGACGTGGCTTGACTTGCTCTGCGGACTATTTTGTAGATTGTGTTAAAGAATTCCCAACTTTGCAATGTGGTCACTGACCTCCAAAGAAGGATAAACAAACTTTTTAGGGCCTGACGCTGCTTGAGGGCAAGTCAGGTCCTAGGATGGTCTTCAAAGTTACCGGCCCTTGATAGTAGGCGTTCAATATCTTCAAAAAACGGATTTGGTGCCAAGTAGGCCACACATTCTAATAAAATATGTTCAACGGTTTCTACTGAAACGCAGAGAGCACTCACAGGCCTTGCAGAGCGTTGCTAAAGTGGTCAGCTGTTCGTCAGCGCTCGCGTGTGTGTCTTCTTTTAAGGTATTCGTTTAAGCGCTGTTTCACGTTTTATTGGAGTTCAAATCTGCCTGATAAAAAATCACTTTGTAAGGCTTCAAATCAGTTTCAATTTACAGTATTCCACAAGGTTGGGACGTGGAACTGCATTGTCGAAACTGCTGAACGAGCCCTAAACTCGCTTGAGCCCTAAATTCGAGTACGGTGATACGATCTTTCTAGCGGTCCTTTATTTGTTAGCTCTAGACAACATGCAGGAGGTTTGCAAAAAACACAGTTATTCTATTAAAGTTTCATGATTGTGCAGCCAACACTTCAAGCTTTATGTGCTTAGGTATGGTGTTGGTCTATAAATCATTTAAAGTAATAATTTGCATTGAGTTTTCTACACAGGGAAAAGTTTGAGCCCTGTACGAGAAAACGCTCCTAAATACAACTGTACAAATTCACGCGTCACGTAATTAACATAAATAACAAAAAGAGATCGATAATATTGCACCAGGGAAGACGACATTTAAATTCTTAAATTTAAATTCCGTTAAGAAATTTTGCTGCGTTTAATAATATGACAACCAGGAACAAAATAATAATAATACTCAGTAGTCTGGAAATTTGTAAGTGGATATCAAAATGTTGTTAAAGCAGATGTTTCCAATGACCAAAGTGACAAAAAAGTTTTTCGCATAAAATGCAAACTGAAATGCTTTTTTCACGTTCCTAATAAATGGAGTAAGAACTTTTTGCAGCACCAGCTCGTCCAATTGTGTGAGCATTTTCTCCTATAGTAAGAATTGTGTGTCGAGGTTTTCACGTGCATTCCGTATAGGTCAGGTTCTCTAATTAATTCATAGCTCACATCCACGGCGCGTCTTATAACTACTTTGCGCCGCCTCACACACCCATGCATAGTGTTTTTCGGAAACGCGTAAGGGCGACGCTTCCTTGGGCGGAATACCAACGAAAGAGTGTGCGAATAAACTTTATGCGTGCGGTGTGCCTAATAAAAAGTTGTTATGCGTTAAGGTGCTCTTTTTTTTTGTCATGTGTGCCTCACATACATAAGGAAAGAACGTGAAGTGGTTTAACGGTAACTAATCAATTTCAAAATATACAAAAGACGCTTCGGGAGCGCTACCACTAACCTAATGCACACTTCATGCCTGTTTCCTGAACAGACGGTAAGCCGTGAAACCCTCGACTACATAAAGAAAAGAACTGTTTCTATTACTTTTAGACTGTGGATTCTAAGCCCCTCAAAATGAAAATTTTGAGAAAAGCAGCCCCCTTGAACAGTTATCCCTGTAAGAGCGGACCGTTTAACTTCTCTTTGTCTTCTTATTACCACCGATACGGAGCACACAAAACACCGCTATTATCTGCGTTTTCAAAGAAGTTAAATGACCCTCTCTGATTACTATTTCCTCGTTGATTGATTGTTGGAGGGTTTAACGCGCCGACGCAACGCAGGCGATGACGCGCGCCGTAGTGGAGGGCCCCGGATTAATTTTGACCACCTGGGGATCTTTAACGTGAGCCGAAATCTCGTATACACGGGCGTTTTTACTTTTCGCCTCCATCAGAAAAGCGGCCACCACGGCCGGGAACCTAACCCGTGACCTCGTGCTCAGCAAGGGAACGCCTTAGCTACTGAGCCACCGCGGCGGGTTACTATTTCCTCGTCCCTGGACGCGTAACACAGCAATAGAAAGCAAGGCTTATAGCAAAACCAATTTCGAGGCTCGTATTCAAAGCAACGCACCAGGGGGTTTTTCACTAACTTTTCAACTAAATGCTAATTCAAAAATTCACCATTGCCACTTCCATTTTCTGCAAGCCCCTGTAAGAAGCAAAATAATTTGTTCCGGCTGAAGTTCATTGTGGTTATCTTCGTTTAGAGCCAGCAAAAATGTAAGAAGTGTTGCTAATGGCGTAAGCACATGTGCTATCTGGCGGGACCTTGCTTTCATCGGTCTTGTGCTTTCACAGCGAGAAGTGTCCAGGTTGTTAGCAAGAAATAGTTAATATCGTCGTGTGTCCGTCTACTTCTATCCTTACCAGGGTTTTCGTCAACTTACGTGTGTCACTGTAATCACCGCACATGCGCCGCCGAGCAAAATAAAATGTGGGGAAAGGGTTAAGGAGTTGTTCCGAACGAGCCCACATTTATGTTCAATGTGGAAATATACGAATTCGGCATTGAATTGTGTGATGAAAACGCTGTTAATTGTTAAATTTCTATTAAAGTTTCGTGTCAAATTCTAATAAAAGTAAGTTTGAGCCTAAGGAGAATGTGGTTGCTTAGCTGTTTTGAACGGAATCTTCGTGATATTACTCAGAAACCACAGGAGGAGAAAAAGAGTGCGAAGGCGACTGAGCACTTGCTATGAGTAGTGAATGCGAAAGCATTTCTGTCCAATTGAAGGTCTCAGACGCGTCGCCTCGGTATCGAGTTTTCGAAAGGCTTTGGCCTCTCTCCGCTCTAGGCGCCTCCAGCGTAGACAAACCGACTTAGCCAACACTTTGGAGAGGCATCAATTTGTCGACTGCGCGTTGTTCCGTCCGCTTCTCGTTACGCCCGCCATGCAGTAAGCGCGAACGGGCGGGCGATGGTCACTTTCGGCGTTCCGCCGGGTTCTGTTACTTTGACGTCGTTTTCTCCACATTCTAATGCGCCACCTGTGGTGTTCAAGAATGAATGGCCACTAGTCGTTTGGACCTATTTAAGCTTTTTTTTCCCGCGCAATAGAATGCCTTCTGAGAGGGACGTGCGGCTAAGACCCCCAACTTCTCTAAGCCCGATCGCTGGATTGTTTACTCAATTGGCTATTTTATGGCTTCCGCAATAAATTTCAGGCACTTGTTGACTTCAACCCACATACTGGAAATAGCAAGCTAAAAATCTTTGCCATGCTGGCTTCTCGAGCTACGCCCACTCGCTCATAAGGGTTAACCCTCATATCCCACTACTAGAACTGGGCCCAGCATCTGTCTTAAGGCCGTTACTTAAGGTATGCACCCGTGTCTTATGCCCTGGTGGGATTTACTGGATACTATTGTTTGAAAGCAGCAAGTTTCAAAAGGTGATTAAACACGAGGGTCGCGGGTTTCGATTGTCGGCCACGGCGGCCCCCCGCTCGCTTTTTTTGATGAGGCTAAAAGCAAAAAACGCCGTGTGTACGAGATTTCGGCGAACGTTAAAGATCCCCAGTGGTCAAAATTAATCCGGAGGCCTCCACTACGGCGCGGCTCAGCGCCTCGTTGTGTCGGCGCGTTTAAACCCTACAATCTAATCAATCAATCAAGTCGAAATCAATCAATCAATCAATCAAAATCAATCAATCAATCAATCAATCAATCAATCAATCAATCAAATCAATCAATCAATCAATCAATCAATCAATCAAAAGGTATTAAAGAGGTACTGTGCTTGGAAAACATATAACCGTCTAGCCGTACGACAACACCTGTGCAGTAGGTGGTATTGTCTCTGTGTCGGTCGCGCGGTGAGTTCATTTTTGGTTTCTAAACGGTGCTCAAGCAAAAGTAATTCCTGCCTACACAAGATCCTCTGAAGCAAAGTGAATGAATGCCTACATTCCTTCGCCGGCTTTGATTAGCGGTTTTGTTATGCCAGTCGTCTCCGCAAATTACGACGTTATGGTTTGATTGTAAAAATGAGACCGCCACTGATTGCCTTAGTAGATATATAATTGCTTGAACAGGGCACTTCACCTTCACTTTTAGCATTCTGGATTAGACGGAAAGGTACTTGGATGCGTTGGGGCACATTTCAGATTATTTCAAATGCCACTACATTATAAAAAGCCATAGTTGGTATTTAATGTTGTTACTGTTCTATTTGACGTAACCAACGAAATGGGGAAACATCAGATTGCCGCATTTCGATTCATCGTATAATGCCGTTAGTGACCATGTCGCATCAGTGATTTTTAGGAACAAGGAAACAATATATTCTAACGAAATGCCTTTTGAGAGTTACACCTTACACCAGCTGTAATAATCGGCCAAAAACAGTATTATAGGTCTTTTTCGCATGATTGGGTGGCATTCAACCGGGATATTGTGCTGTGTGGTACTGCAGCGGTGTGCGCTGTTAGATGTCTATGAAAACGCTGACTAAACCAACTGCACCCAATGTAGCAGGCATGACCAAGAAGGCACTCTTCTGTTTTAGCCCCCATCGTAGGGCGTGACAAAGATATATCCGTGAGTTCTCCTTTCGGTTTGTGGGAACTTTCACACAATCACGTCACAAGTAAAAGAAAATGAAGCTTGTTTGTGTGGGGGAACGTAAATTGGTTTCGCACCAGGCGCATTTGACTGCTTCGGCAGAATGTACTATCCGGATTGGCTTTTTGATCCATCGATTTTTTTACGCGTCGCATAACCCAAAAAGGAGAATCCTAGTATTCATGACCCACACGCAGGCAATTGAGTCCGCTGTAGGGCGTTGCGTTTTGCCTCATGGATATTGTAATGTTGCCGGCTCTTCGCTTCTGTTATACTTGGAATGGATTGCCCCTTGAAACTTCCATGCAAGCCAGCATTTGCCGCTACATTTTCATTGTTCGGCGGTTACAAATCAGGTTTATGGCATCTTGGCTCTCGCTTTGCATTTCGCAATCGGCTTTCATACTGACGAATGGCCGGCGATTGCGCAAGTGCTAAGCAGGGGACATGGCACTGCGCATGCGCTCTTGGCCAATCGGACGAGCAGCGTACCGCAACACTTCTTTTTCGCACCCACCGTCTATACCGCTTGTCTACTGCTGTTTCTTATCGATCTGTTCTCCTCTGCGGCTCTTCATGCGTCACCAAGAATAAGTCCACCACTGGTCCACCACTGTTTTACCCCTATCTCATTGGATTCATAGGTGTCGGTCTCTATGTGGATATATTTCGTTTCGCGTGGCCGACAGCAGTGGCCATCCAAAAAAGGGCAAGCCCCACCCCCCCCTTCCCCTCCTCCTAAGACACCCGTTCTCCCCCTGCTTTCCAATTTTACACCCATCTCTACCCATCCGTTTCATCCGCTGACAACGTAATGTTGTGTGCATGGCTTTCGGCTTATAATAGCCTTACGTAGATTTCGCACCGTCTCACATTTCATTCCCACCCCAGCAGCTCGTTCAATGTTTCCCTTTCCCGCTTTTTTCGCTGCCAAGCTCTGCCCCAAAGCCGCCGCCTAGGCTACAAGAAAGGAAGCACGCCTCAGCGCCGATGCAGACGACAAAGAGTGAGCCCAGAATCTGTGCAACACCTGTTTGTTTGATTACAAAGACCGGAGTATATAGGCAAAACGTTTTCGAAGAGTAGCCATGCGCATGATCAGTGAACAAATCGTTATTTGGAAGCAGAGGGAATGTTACAATAAACGGAAGACGGATTACAACTGAGAGAATGTTGCAATCAACAGATTTCGCGCACGCGCGAGATCTGTGAAGCGTTTGCGATGCACGAAAGAGTAACCTCGTGTGTATGCTCCCCATCAGTAGCACTCCTGGAAAAAGAAATTTTATACTTGTCGAGATAGCGTCTTCCGTTTACTGTAACCTTCCATCTGTTTGCAAATAATTTCATTTGTTCACTGATCATGCGCACGGCTAGTGTGCGCAAACATTTTGCCTATATATGCCGATCTCTGTACTCAAATAAACAGTTGTTAGCTAGCGCCTCTGCGGCATTTTCTTCTTTTTGTCCCGTGTGTCGCGCTGTTTCATTAAATGATGTACAACTCGCCTAACTACAAACCCTGTTGTGCAACATCTGTGTTCTTTTTTATTTGCCGGTCCAGTGCAGTTTTGAGCTGCTCCAGGGTAGTATAGAAGTGCAGCGAATAAGGCGAATGAAATATGTCCACATGGGCAAATGAAATACGCGGCTGGTTGCAGCAGTTTTTACCAGCCCAAAATGATAAATAAAAGAGACTTCTTGTTTGGCGGGCGGGACGCGGGGGCGCGGAATTCTGTGCACCAGAATGTTGGTGCAGGAACACCGGAACCCCCAAAAGGCTAACCGTTTCGTCTTTCTTTAAAAAAAGGATGGAAAGATGTCCGACGTCATGCCACATGGGATCATTTGAAGAACTGTGGGTGGATGGTCCTTTCGGATATTCACAAAATGTTTTACTGCAAGTACTGAGCCCTTGTTGTGCCGGGACACGTTGGCGGCAAGCACAAAACGGCGCCTCTTCAGCAGCTCGTTTTGAAGCCCCTAACGCAGTTCAAGAAATTGCTGGGGAAGGACGGCAGCCTGACTACTCGCGCTAGAAAAGCTATCACTTGGTTGCTGTTAGTGGCGGGAAAGAGTTTCCACAGCGATATACTGCGCCTGAGAGAAGCGCGTAAAACCAGCTCACGCCCACCGATTGTCTCGCGTTAAAGAAAATCGACGAAAGCTGGTTCCAGTCATCAATGTTATCATTTTTCCCTGCCTACAAAATATTTATTTGCGGGGACACAGAGATGATGGGGCACTCTTGAAATATAGTGAAATGAATTTTTTTCTTTCGCGAACAATAGAAATTTCAGAAGATTATACGTTTCCGGAATGAAAGCGGAGACGAGGAACTTGCTGAAGACCTTACTCGTTCCTCACGCCGGGCAACGTACAACAGTAATACCATTGAAAACTAACTTATACCTTGTTAAGTTGCTGAAATAAGCTCTCCCATCACAAAAAGATCTAAAACTGGTTTCACACAAAATCATCCTTGATGAGACTACGAATATTGCCCACGAATTGCACCTAGCGCTCATGTTGCGCTACGTGCATACCGGCGTATTCCGCGAGGACTTCCTTCAATTTACGTCTTTGAAAAAGCCATCTGCCGAGCACTCTAAGAAAATGAATCAAAGTTTCCACGATCTGACCATTACAGGTAAAGATATTGGGCGTACTGTTCTTGCCATCCTAAAAAGGAATAGATTGAATTTAAAGAACTGTGTAGTCACTCGGACAGAAGTTTGTAGCCTATGGTGTCTGAAACGAAGGGAGCGGTAGCAGAGATTGAAAGAAGTGCGCCGCGTGCTCTAGGATGCCCATGCTACAATCACGCGCTTAATTATCAATTTTGAGATCAACTGAAGTGGAAGATATCCGGAACGCTGTCGGTGTGATAAATGAATTAACCGCCTTCGTCACCGCTTCACCTAAAAGGAATGAAATTCTAAAGCAGATGTTTGGACGGCAACTTGCGAGATTCTGCGAAACTCGTTTGGTGGAGCGCCATGAAATTGTTCAGCCATTCCGCAGCCTTAAAACAAAGATTGCCAAAACGTGACATGCCATTGCCCGTGGGACAGAACGCCAGAGTACCTCCAGAGCTGCAACCGTTCTTGCTGCGATATCTGATAGCGACTTCATTGTTGCTTTGTAGGTGCTACATGATCTTTGGCACACACGCGTCCACTAACCAAGGCGTTTCAAAAGCCAGAGAGAGACGTGAATACGGCTCAAGCCCCCTTACAGGACACGCTAATGAACTGCGGGAAAGGCGACGTTGGAGCAACATCGGATTGTGGCCACTGTATTCGCTGAGGAAATCGGGACAAATATTCGCCTGAAACACGCACCGAAAAAACCGACTTGCTGCCAAATAATATCCACAAGTGATGTTGTCACTCACTTCAGAAGAGCTGTCCCCGTTCCTGTGCTGGACAATGTAATAAAGAATACACATGAGCTATTCCACTGTGTGAAGGTGGATGACCAACGAAGCTTATTAGCGTATGCCGTATAGGTAACCCTGAATTTGTTAAAAGCTATGGGCACATTTTGTTGCCTTCGATTGTTTTCATGGTCGTTCATAAGGACGACTAGTAAAAACACGCACATACATTTATTTTCCGTATTATAGTAAAAGCCTTGGTTATAGACACAAGTTAGTTGAGAGGTATCAGTATAATATTAACTAATAAAATTTGGACCTATACGTGTCTTTTTCAAGTTATTAGATTAGCTTCAAGTATATTGTAACTAATCTTTTGAAAACGCAACTATAAGGGATGATACATTTGGGCCCGAGGTCTAACTCAAGTTTTTAATGTGTAAAGTATCATCATCACCCGCAGCAGAAGCAACCTACGTAGATCCACTGCAGGGCAAAGGCCTCTCCCATTGACCTCCAGCATTGACCTCGGGTTCTGCGCTGCCTGAGTCTATTTTTTGCCCCTGAAATTACTTATTTGGGGCCTATCAATAACTAATCCTTGTAGGATAAATATTCAAGTCCTGATGCATAGAGGCTTGAGGTCCAAGTCATGTTTTAAGCGTCGTGCGGGTTTTCTGGTGACCACGTGTTAATTGTCCACACACACCGGAAGTTTTGTTCTCCAGCGTTTCGCGCTTCAAAAACACGTGACGTTATGTTCACAGACAAGAAAAAACATAAAACACTACCCAGATATTGTTTCATGAATACGAAACCGGGAAGCAGCGCAATGCAAAACCACACTTTGTTTCGCTAGTGCCGGCCCTAGCTCAATTATTCAAACGGAACTGCATAAATTAAAAATAAATCGCACGTTCTCGCTGAAGACGGATATTCACCGACGCAGACAAAAAAGAAAAACTCGGCGCATCGCGCCGATGCATCTAACTTCTAATGCAAAAAGGCGCTAATGCTTGCCAAACTTTCCAGTCACCTCGCCTGTATATTAAACACACGTGTGGCTCAAAAGAAAGCCTAACATTATTTTATAGAGAACTTCACTTCTAAATTGCGGGAGACGCCCACAAGAATTTAGTACCCATGACTCTTGAAAGTCATTTCCGCTACGGGCGCCGAAACTATCCACTTAGGCAGCGCTGAGTATAATTCATGCATACAACCAAACGTTTTCTTTGAAGTTTTAAGCAGTAATGCTGTGGATTGTATTTACAAATCTTCGCCGTCAAGAAGCGTCTTATAAAGTACATTGTGGCGTAAAAAGCTACAATGAAGAATAGCTCAAGAAATGGGAGGATTATTTCGCCGTTTCGCCCTGAGCATGCTCCTTATTTCGCTTTATCCACTACCAAACTATGCCTTCGATTCAACAGGAGCAAGCTCGACAGTTACGGACAAAGCCATGATACGGTAACATCTACCATAATTACTCAACAACTGAATAGTATCATCACAGGAAATGTCACTGCTACACCGAAACCAAACTTCTAGGTCGACCCAAAAATGTAATCCTGTTTTTTATGCCCACCATCAATACCAGTTAACACAGGCGGAACGAAAGCCATTTCCTCGGAGAAGCGAAGCAGGTACGAGCGTAATAATGACATGCTTGGCTTTTGCCGCCGTGCCTTCGCTTCCATTACATATTCTTTACGCTATCTTACCGTCGCGCATTGGTTCTCGAGCAACCAATGTTCGCAGCCGTTTCAGCGGGTCTCTTTGTCAACAAATGCATTTTGAAACGCACCATGATTTGTAGTGTCACCATTTCCCGCATACACCGTTTGTAATTTCTAGTTCTTGCCGGTTTTAAATAAATAGCTTGTGCCGTCTGTGAGCTTAGGAAATTTCAAGCTGAATCACGCCTACATAACTTTCACATGAGTGTCTGGGACCGATTTAGAGACCGAAGCTTTCGCGACGCACCATCTCCTTGTTTTGAGGATTATGAAAACATGCAGGCTTCATTTGCGTATCGGTGGTCGCTGGTCTTAGTCCTCTCATTTATTTGCAGGGTGCAGTCGAGTTGTACAACCTTAATCTTACACGAACGTAGTTTATTTTAATAAGCGCGAGACTGCCTGTATTTTACTTTTAGTTTTCATGACTTCTTGGGACGTTTGTCAACATATTTTTCCTGTAGCGAGGCAGACTCAATTTAAACTACTCCACGTGCATGCCTAAGTACTCATGCAGTCCGGCTTAGAAAAGAAAGGTTTCGTACCACGGCAGCATCAAACAGAATAAAAACTAATGACGGGTGGACTCAGGTAAATACTGAAATGTTTTGGTACACAATTTTCTCGCGATAAAATTTTGAAAGGCACGCGGTCAGCCGTAAAGGCGCCCCATATACACTACACGAATAAAATGCGAAAGCCAAAGTTAGGGCGAGGAGTTATGGAGTCTAACCCCCCAAAAATCATAGCGAAGCAGCCTGCTAACGATTTCCATTCTCGCGATAGTCAAGATATTGAGAGTGGCGATGACAACAAAAAAAAATAAAGATGAATCATGAAAGCGAACAAACCTTTGGAAGATTAGATAGACATAAACCGTAGCGGAATAAATCTGGGAAATGCATTGGAAACCCGTTTGTAGACGTTACTCGAGATACAACTGCACCAAAGCGGATGATGCCGTACACATTGTTCGGTCTGCAAACAGCGCTAGCGTTACCACGTATACATTCTGTTTTTCTGGGTACATATTGCGCTGAAATGAAACATGCGAGGCACAAACCTTTCAGATAATTATAACACAATTGTGGATTTCGTAAACATGTTGAATCCGCAATTCAGAAAATCATGATATTTATGCTTCAAATATATTTCTGTTTAATGTGATCCCAATACAGGAAAGAAAACATGGTCATGAACGCTGAGGTGATAACCACATCTTTAAAGATGACAATATCAAGGTCAATGATTGACCATGGGAATCCTTCACTCCTCGTTTATAAAGTGACCAACTTATCAACCCCTTAATACTCGGATGGTTTCATGCCTTTTTAACTTCACGTGTGCAATTAGTTAAGACCAATTATTCAAACTCGCCCACAGCACCAGCTTATTCAGGCATCCCCCACGGATGGGTTCTTGGACCTTTGCTCTTTTTATTTTTATATAATCGAACCACTAGCAATGTTTTTTCTAAAACATGTTGTTTTTCTGATGACTATGTGGTCTACAATAAAAATGAATGGTGATAGTTTAGCACAGATATAAATCTGGCCAAAGAAAATACATCATAGTTGAACGACGCCAGATGCGTAAATAGGAATAGTTTCATGGTGTACCTAGAAAATCTAAGGTAGATAAAAAAATCCATTGATAAGGTAGAAACATGGTTCGGTTCATTCCGAGCGCTTTTTCTTTTTCTAAATGTCCTCAAACACCAACGGTGGTCTGCCGAAGGATTGGGATTGCGGTCTGTGAGCGGAATAAAAACGAGGTCGTAAATAGGAAGCAGTTGAAAACCAGCCAATCTGTAGAGAAAAGTCAAACGGTGAGTATATTTTGTCTTTTTACGCACCCAACCGCCTTCTCTATTTGGTCTAATCAAACGAGCTTCGTCGCTTCCTTCCACCGTCGCCACCCGTGAGATTGTAAAAAGGATTAAATACAGGGCAAGCAAATCTTCTCTAGTTAAGTGTTAAAAAATTTGTGGATGAATACATGAACCTAGGGAGGTTGATCGTGGCTGTATTTACTTGAACTTTGTTCATATGGGGAAAGAAATATTTATACATTATAATTATAATGATCAGCTAAAGCTTCTTTGCTTTGCCTTGCAGGTAACCTGCTTTTAATACATTTGACAGAACTGGCAATACTGGGACAAAGAAAAAACAAAACACGCACAGGGTATGAACGAAACAGGTGTTGTGTGTTTCCAGCGCATTTTTCGTCCTTCGCTCTTTCTTACCCGTTTTATTAGCCCTGTTCAAAGAATACAACCTTAAAAAACGTTCCTGCGTTTTTCTAGCCGCCCCTTTACATAGGGGCCATTTCCCATGCAAGCCTGGTTGAACTTCCCAAGCGTTGTAGTCCCACACAAGGGCCGAGCGCCAAGCCGGGGAGTAGCTTGTTCCTATTTTACCGGTAGGTTCCCGGTCGCCCCAAGGCACACAGAATGCACATGGTGCCTTCCACAGTCGCTGTGGACGCTCAACTGGCAATCGCCTGAGGCAGGACATGCCTTCAGATTGTTCCATCACACATCGCCCCCCTTCCCTTCACCCCCTCCCCCCCCCCCCCCCCCCCAATGGCACAACGCTTCATCATGGCCGGTGGCCCCGCCAGATGGACTAAGGGTCAGGGGCCCCTCGAAAAGGGTAAAGGAAGCTTTCCAGGCGTGGATTCTCCTTTCCAGGGTCCACACTCGACCAGAGAGGCCATATAACTACTAGAGAACCCGATGTGTGCCCAGCGGTACCAGGATTCGAACCCAGTACCTCCCGCATACGAGGCGAGCGCTGTACTTCTGAGCCGTCGCTGCGATTCGCAAGGTAGGACCTGTTCCACCGGGTCGTTTCCGGAAAAAGTCGGGTAACTTCCCAAGCACGAGATCTCCGGTTCAAGGGGTGCTTGTACCAATTTTACTGGTTTGTGCCCAGCGATACCAAAGTACCTGCCCCATGGTACAAACCGGCGTGGTGTTACGGTTGCCAGTACACTGGATCCTCCTTACGAAGGGCGCCTGTCCCCATTTTTATTCTGATGGGTGACCAGCGGCTCCCGAGGAACCTACCACGTCTGCCGCAGTGGTAGTGCATGTTCAAGCCATTTATCCCCTGCCGAGACAGAGGGCGCTTGTACCCTTTGAACTGGTGGGTACCCAGTGGTTCCCAGACTCCAGCCGCAGGGGTTCTAGGGACCCAAAACATGGCCCCCCATGGCTGCTTGGGTTCAAGCTCCAAGCGTTTTTTCCACCATCGAGACAAGCTACCGTACAGGGACGCTTGTACCTTTTAAAAAAGCCGGTGGGCATCCGGCGGCCCAGGATTCCGGCTTTCTCCACTGCAACGTGCTTTTGTCAGCTTCACCGCGGCAAGGTTGTGGTCCATGTGGAGCCCACATGAAAACAAATCGATGATGATATTGGTGCAACCATCATGCATCGAAGTTGTTACTAGATTTTGGTTTCCCTACAACACCAATGTAGCCACAACGGTTTAATACTTTTATGCACCTTAGGTATAAAAGGCATATGTGCCAAATAAGAAAAATTGGAAGGGGGCCACTGTAACTGTCGTAGATAGTGTGGGGCCGAGCGGCATTCTCGTCTGATAATAGCGCTTCACCTACCAATGCGTATACAAACCAAGATGCAGGGCTGATGAAGCACATGCGAGATACACGGTATACGGCAGTTGTACCCTTAAGGCAGTTGTACGCTGAAAAAAGAACGGGTCTCCGAGTTTTTAATGCGCACTGTCGATACCCGCTCACAGCAGAAGGTTTGGATCTTCCTAGACACTTCCTGACATTTACAGCCTTCTTTGGTGTCGTAGTTCTGGAAGCGTTACTAATGTGAAGTCGAAACTGCGTACAGCGGAAAATTT
The DNA here is from genome assembly GCA_013339765.2 of Haemaphysalis longicornis. NCBI lineage: Eukaryota > Metazoa > Arthropoda > Arachnida > Ixodida > Ixodidae > Haemaphysalis > Haemaphysalis longicornis. Next base: position 104,089,896 of record CM023458.1, on the reverse strand, counting down.
TTCTCTTGAAGAGGCGGTGTTGTTTAGCGTTACAAAACCGCCGAAATGTGTTGATAGTTTGTGTAAACACGCCTGCGCCACCGACTCTTGGAAATGTAGGTGGCACCCCCGCAAAATTAAATTAGTTGGCGGTCTGAGCGCCGATGTTAGGACAGGCTCGGTGTGTTTGGAACGTACCGCACGATCGGCAATGCCGAAACCCCATAGGTTTCTTCATGGCTAGAGGTACAAAGAGTTTCGCGCTTATACACTGCTATAATATTCACTGCAAAATCGCGTGTAGACAACAACCCGGAGGCAGTTTCGTTTTCGCGCCTTTATATCAAGATACTCTCATCATCATGTTCTCGCATGCGTTTAAGAAGGTGCTTTTTTAGAGAATTTTGAGGAACTAGTACGCATTCAGACATCCTAAAATCACAAAAAGCATTAGCTCGACCCGCAAATGAGTAATTCTGTTTTAGTGTGATTGGTGGGCTTCTTCCCCCCCCCCCCCCCCCCCAAAAAAAACAAATTTTTCGGGTGAACACCAAAATTCAATTGAACAGTCTAAAGACACTTTCTCAAGCTCAAATATACATACCCGCCAAAACATGTAGGAGCACGGCAGAGGACAGAAAGGGCGGAACAGAAGGTGAATGCGTTCACTGAACGTTCTATATTTATTGGTAATTGTTTGGCTGCGCTCTTAATTTTTCACGTGAATCGAATCGGACAACGAAAAGTTTTAGATCAACGACCTATTTTGTGCAACCTATGTATCAGGTCGCAGGGATACCCGCTCCTCGTAACATCAGGGTAGAACGGCTTTGCTCTTCCGTCTTCGAGACGATCCCGCTCGACTTCACTGTTAATAAAGTTTGTTCCTCCTCCTCCTCGAGACGAATCCGCACGTTGTATAAGATGACGATTAATTTGCCAGAAGTCTGTTCTGTCCATTTAAAAATGTAGTGGCTGTTTTACAATAATCAGCTACTGCGAGCATCTTGCAAATATTGTGTGAACAATTTTGTTTCAACGGTCGCTTTGTGGTTGTAGGACCATTCCTTCGTTCTGACAGTTTTATGCTGTTATTTATTTCATTGAGAATCAAAGCACAGCGACCAACAACCAGAGAGTTTATTTTTATTTAGAATTTTTGCTGTTGGACTAGAAGCCACGCTGTTATCTGTATGCAATTTCTTAAGAGTATAGATTATGTTACGTTATCGAACGCGGTAATATTTGGAAAACTATTTCAAACAGATAGCAATATCTTGAAGGATGGAGGCGTAGAAGGCACTATTTTTAGCAAACAAGAGCACTCAATTCTTTTTCGGGAGCCTGAAAACAATGTGAAAGAGAAGAAACAATTTATACAATTCGAAAGAAGAAACAGAATTTTCTTACACATGTATTTATGCAGGCGATCGGAGTGTCAACAACACTGAATTCAAAAGTTAGTCCCCCAAACCGAACGCTAATAGGATGCATAATACTGCTGTAGGAAATAAAAAATTTCCGTGATTGCTTGTGAGTCGTAGACAAGGAAAATTTGTGTGCTGGTATTTAAAGCTGTTTTCTTTATCAATATAAGCTCGAAGTTTTGGGGATGGTCATATCTTATAATATTACCAGTTATACTTCTGTTCGTGAACTCGTCGTAGCGTTGGAAACTAGATTGAACTCTCGTGGTCCCTCCACCAGAATATCGCAAGCTCCGAAAAATAAAGCGGACAAGCGAGAACTAGTATCGATTAAATATGCCCAAAAAATCTTACGTTGCCGAAAGCTTCCAATATTGTGACAAGCATAATAGAGTATGCCTAAGTGATATGTATAGCACGCAAGCTTTATCCCATCCACAATCATGTCCCCTGGTATCATGATGAACTGCTATTGTGGGTATAAATTCAGTAGACAAATGTCTTCCTTTGAAATTCGATATTTCATCAACAAGAAGAAACGTACCAGCTGACTTTGGCCGTAAGCTTCAAGCAAGCGCTCCTCGCCGCCTCGTCTAAACCTATGCAAATGCCCCCAGAACACATATGCCAGCCCTAAGCTTTATAAATGAGGGAGCACACACCCGAAAGCCGTCAGCCGAATGGCGTGGCATACACCGTTTCTGCGGAGTTTTCTGAACGAGTCCAAAGCTTTCTCAGAAAAATGCTTAACGCTTGCTTTATGATGGGTTGTTCATTGCTTCCAGCTATGGAGCGTGGGGTGAAGCGCAAGGGGAATTCAGACCTAGCGGCCATTTTCCAGGGGGCTTATTCCCGCAAAGAGTAGATGAACATGCCTCGAGGGCTTTATGTAATGAAAACGAAGTATGTTGAGCATATATTGCATGTACAATCAGTGTCCATGGCATCATATTATGCATTGCTCTGGCAATAAAAACTACTTAACTGTACCTACGTTTTGTTTACAAGCACTAACCTTAAGACACCTACCACATTTGCCTCTCTCGTAAGCTTGAAGCAAATGAACATCGCAGTCTTTTCCTTTCGCATGCAAATCCCCAACGAACACATATTCTAGGGGGATTCCCTTAACAGCATTAATCTTTGTAAAGTCAGAACTGAATTCTCGAGACTCCATAGCCGAATAGTGAGGCACAAACACCTTTGCCACTTTCTTGTGAACGAGACAAAATGTTTTTTTCTCCAGAGAAATGGATTAAGGCTTGTTTGGCGGTTCGTTAGACATCGCCTCCAGCTTTAAAATCTGCTGTGAAACTACAAGAATACCGAAGGACAGGGTGCGACCGCGCAAGTATAATCACGATGAGAACGCTGCGCGAAACATTTTTTTAAGTTAGATAAAAGTTTATTTCCGAGAAGCGGTAGCTAGGAAAAAAGTTAAATCGATTCACTTGACGAAGTCCTGGCCTGTCTACGGACAGCAACAGGCGTCACAAAGTACACCTTTTAACAGAAAATGGCTTTTGTAGCATAATTATGCAGTTTTTCAGCAATAAGTTTGTTGTAACGTAGAAATTTGTTAATAGAATACTGGTTGGATGCTTAATAGTAAACTCATGGCGACAAAGTGGTTTAATAGGGAGGCAAGGCGTGTCGAATCGTTAGGTTTCCAAAGATGGAACGCGAAAATGGTACAGTCCATATCTCTTGTGAACGTGCTGGGTATTTGTATGCTTTTGCTGTTAGGTTAGCAACTGATGTTATGAAAGTGTCATGATGATGTGACATTTGCACGCTTTTGCTAAGTTGAAGTTTTAAAGGTTGTGAAGTGATATCAAATAAAGTTTGGTGAATTGGTTTTTCGTAAGTTAATTATGCCCTGCGCCCGGTATATCTCGTATTGCTTTTTTTGTAACACGTGCAACAAATTTAGCTTTGCTATAGTTGTGTTTCATCCTACAAGAAAGAAGTAATTCAGCTGAGGCATTAGCAACGAGCTATAGATACGTAGTTTAACAGCAGGTGGCAAAAATATTTAAACGCAGCTAGTATTCCTCGAATTTTTGATATGAGCGGAATTACATTGTTTACATGTCAACACATATTTGTGTTGAATAGTACACCAAGTGTTTTTACGGAATCTACTAGCATATGGTTTCATTGCCCACAAATTTATTTGCATTTAGCGATGCGCTTGACTACCCAAGGAAACAGAGAACAACTTTGGTTTTTCCTGCTAATTTCCAAGGAATTCACCACGCTCTAACCATGCAACTCTAACAGTGTTTTGGTTCTCTAAGATCCAAGGGTTTGACAATTAGATCTGGAAACTAAAAGTGTGTTATCACCTGCGTATATGACGTACTGCGGAGCTTGGATAATTTCAGTAATATTATTGACATAAAAGGTAAATAGGAGGAGTCCAAGAACGCTCCGCCGGGGGACACCCGCAAAGAAAACCCCAGGATTCCATGAGTGTTCACCAATAAACTACTTGCATACAATTTTGTAAATATGATTTTCATTAAAGCCTATGGAAAACCTCGTCCGCCATACAGTTCGAGTTCACATTCATGCCGGACATGCTTTGACGGAGCTGCTCGAGCTGAGTTTGAACTAGCGAGCTGAGCGTCGGCTGAGAAGCTGAGTTTCTCCTGGCCAGCTCCTCTTTGGCCAGCTGAGCTTCAAACTAGCCATTTTTGGTAGCTATACATTTGAGCATGAGGTGTCAGTGCTTTAACGGTCAGACGTCAGCGAACCTAATCAGTAAGTCCGCGTATCAGCTTGCTCCTCAGAACCGCCGTATAGAAAAAGCAAAACCGACAAACGCTGGCTCAGTACCACTACAGGCGTGAGCGACAATGTTTTCGGCGGGAAACGTTTCTCGCCCTCTCACAATTTTTCGTCACGTTCTAAATACCCCACCCATGCATGTATGGAGTGCAGCCTTCTCCGGCAGTAACCATCATCCCAGATACCTTAGGGGCTACATTAAAAAGGTTGAACCATGCCCGGAAGGTTCTTCGGCATAGAAAAAGCATCTGGCTCATAAGGATTGCCGCCCTGGTGTAGTAGTTGCGCCGCCTCCCATGACTAAACAACTCTACTGTCGACCTTTAGTCCGAGTAGCTGTAGAGCCCCTGTCTACGGCGGCCGTCAGAGCCGCAATACAGCATAGGGTGCAGAGAATCTCTCTCTCTGGACAGGCCTCCATTGGAACTTGACTCTAGCAATGTTCAACACACGCACTATGGCATGCGAGGGACGCTTAGCTGTACTACTATAGGAGCTTCATAACATTAAGTGGGATGTCATGGGGTAAAGTGAAAATAGTAGAGCACGAGAAAGGTTCATGAGCTCACAAGCGGGCTTATTCTATGCTACCCCAAGACGAGAAAGAACCCGGGATGGTATTTTTAATCCACAGAAAAATAGCAGGAACCATGAAGGAGTTTTTTACTCTATATATACTCAAAGAAAATAGGGCGTGGTAGATTCTCCCTTAAGGTTGAAACAGTATTTTATTATGGAGTGCTCCATAGTTTTAAGAGGGAGGGGTGCGTTTTTCCCAATGTCAGTGGAGGAAGATTTCTCCCTTTTGTGAGCCAATGAAGAAGCATTTCTCCCCTGGAAGTGCTACCCGAGCAAGTCTTTTCATGCAAGCAAGGATTTGAGAGCTGATCGGTATAAGCATCGAATAAGTTGAAATATCTAGGTTACTGTAATTGTGCGCGCTTAGTATGGGCTAAAATAAATAAGACATCATCTACCAATCATCGTTACGGCTGTTAGCAAGGCATGACGCCATCCGTATGCGGGACGTCTTCTATTCGTCTTAGGTGGCGTGCTTTCTTTCAGAGAGAGCACGCAGCCCTTCACAGAGGAAGTCACAACGATTGTATTCAGAGTGCCACCTTTATTTAGCACATTATTGCCACCCCGCCGATTCTCCGACACATGAGGTCACAAACATCCCACACGGTCCCTTCAAACAACTTGGTCGCACCCTGACCGTGATGGAACCTTTGCATCGATACCCAAATCGTCTGCAATCGTGCATCTCAGGGCAAAAGCTGTGCAGGCAGCGCGAAAAGCGTATCGGTCGCATCCGTCCGAGCGAATACGGCACTACACAAAAAGTGAACAGATGACACTACACGCCATCTAGTAAGCTCGAGGCAAACCAATCGAAGATGTTTCAGAATTACCCATAGACGACGCTAAACAAAGCGCCGGATACAAGGTGGGTGGCGGGAGTGTCTGCTAGTAAGCATCACCCAACGGGGGTGCGTACACTCACGGATTTCCTCTATGGCTAACGTAGGCAACCTTACAGAGGCCGCACGTTGGCGCGCACAGATTGGGTAGAAACATAGCGCAACACAGCGATATACACTTGATTGAAGGTATGGCTAACGCACAATACATGTCACAGATAACATCGCAAGCTATATACGCGTATACATACACATTGCACGACACATAGTGCACTTTTCACATGTCTACAATAATCACGTGATCACAAGGCATTTATAACACTGATCGCAGAGCATGCAATGAGGAACAATGAACTGCTTTGTTTTGCTAACCCACAGCAATGCGTTAGCTTGACCTGTGTATTGTTTTTTAGTCAATGTAACCTGTGTAAGCGCTACATTTGATTAGTTTCAAGTTTCGTAATAAGCTCTAGAATAGCTCAAATAGCATGTGTAAAGAAATTTGTACGGTGCGTATGGGTGAGTTATAACACTCACGCTGCTGCGCCTACAATCTTTTAACGAAGAGCACAACCTTTGACCTGGCAACCATTTGGGTACCCCAGCCGGAATACTATTGAACGGGGCGTTCAGTTGTTGGTAACTGATGCAGGAGTATGTGGCGGTCCGTGCTTTTTGAAGAACCGATGAGCAGTTTAGCATCATCGCTGCCCTAATTTACCCTTGGGCATCAGAAGAAATAGTCCACAAATGCGATTGTAACCTTGAATTGAGCGCAGGCGAGTCGCACACAGCAAGCGTGCAGCGGGGACCACAGAATGTGTGGCAAACACACGGCTGGCGAGCCGAAAGGTAGCGTGCGAGGAAATGATAAAAAAAGGCAGTGAGAGGACAATGAAGCACCACACTTCAAGGGCGGTGTTGCCCACAGTCGTCGTTTACGCGCGATCGGCGAAAGCCACTCTGCAACCCAAGAACGGTTTCGTTATCGGCGTCAAAGCACATCGGCAGATCACAGACTACAGGGAAGAATGTTTTCTCCCCCGTTTCGATGTTTGGTAGGAGCCCCGCAGAGGGCGCTACGTGTAATGAGCTGAAGTGGGGAACTCAGATGCTGTGTGTGTGGTGTAGGGGGGGGGGTATAAACCCGCGATTTTTTACCTTTTTATGCCATTTTTGAGGTGGGCTGTAACAATATGAATAGTGATTGTGGGTACGTTTTAGTGAATCCTTTGTTGTGGTTGCACGCTATACTTAACAGCTTCAGAAGCCTCCTTGACGAAGCAAGTCCAATGAAATGCTGTTGCGTTTTTGTATCATAACTAGAAGCAATGCAAGTCTTTAACGTTCACAAGTTAACGTTTGCAACCGCTTACGACTCCGTTCTTATTTGTGTTTGTTCACACCGTTCCATGAGCTTGCTGTATCTATGCTTTGGTGGCTCACGGGTGTAGGGACTTCATAATTATTATGTCAAAACTGTGACCACGAAACTAAGCGCCGGTGGTACATCAGGCGTTACGTTGTAAACGGCGGAAATAAGCTTAGGAGAGCGCTGGACTATACAAAAATGGTCTCTCTGGTTTGTTATGTTGTGCTACGTAGAACTGCTCGACAGCATTCCCGTATCTTTTGCCCGTGCCATTTCTATTCCGCGCGCAGTTTCGTACTACCCAGGTACTGCACAGACATATTTGGGAAGGCGAATAAAACTAGCGACGAATTCGACCCACTGCCACAAACTCCAAAACATGGCGGGGAAAGCGGCCCTGTGCCCCCATATATAAGCAGTAATCACGTCCGGAGAAGGCAACCACGTTAAGGAACCCTCAAACTACAACCGAATAGTGCACCCGTTTTTGCGAGGTTGTACCCATCCTGACTCATCCACAAACACCGATTAATTCATTCTGATCAAAAATACATTTTTCCAGATCTGTACTGTATCACATACTCTGTTATCAACAATCGTGTGTCTTCGTTTAAAAGCTGGCGATATTTCTTTGATCTTGTTACGATACATATGATGCATTTGCTGTAAAAAGTACTCTAGATGCACTGTGCCGAAGTGGGAGCATCACCAAGGTAGGAAGATGAAGCTGTGGACGGTGACGTGCGTGTAGTTCGGTACCTTGCTTGCGAGGCTGTCTTTAGCGTTTCTTCTGTAATACATGACCTGTAAATAAGTTATGTAAATGCAAGTTTGTCAATATCGCTCTTCCCTGTATCATTCGGTAAAGTCGAGGGATGTGCTCCGAGGATGTTCTCTCAGCTCGTGTTTTGCGCCAGATTGATTTTCCTCTTTAAAGCTTTGACATAAAAATAACAAATATTTTGGTGAAACTAACTCTTAGTGAAAATCAAAACTGAGCTGAGTGATCAGAGAAAGAGTTACGTAATAATGTCGTTTGTTGAACTGAGACTTTCTTTGTGATGAATATCTGTACTCAGTCCTGCTATGTCTCAGAAAGTGAGACAGCAGCAACTGTAAATAATATAAAAAAACGTATCACGCAAAAGACATGCCACAATATGTCGATTACATTCAGTGCGACTGGCAGCATCAAATCTTAGGTAGATTGTTATGAGAAATAGACGGACTTCGTCGAGACTGCGAGCTATTTCCTTCTAAAAAGGAAAAGGTACTTCCAAAAAGAGCTAGAAAAGAGAAGCTTAACTAAAACATGGGCGGGTCAGTTCTTCCTGGAAATGTACTTGAAATTGGCTCGACAAAAAGAAGCAACCATTTCGAAGGAAATATTTTTTGGTATCTCAGCGCTGATTTGAAATTCCGGTGAAGAGTTTCTCCGGAGTTTTCAAAGAATGGATCTAAGCCACAAACGCTGGCTCGTTTGAGCAGCGTCTGTGTGATTGAGCAACCAGCCAGAACATGCTAGCAGTCAACCGTTGCAACATCGCTGTTTGCAGCGTGTTTCTGCTGGGCAAATAAGTGGTTCGAAGAGAACAGTGGAGTTTCCCCGCTTCTATAATTTAAGCAAATAAATATTCATGCAATCCGCTTCCTCTTGGGCTCTTGATTTTGTTATTGCTTTTCGTGCTACCATCGGTAGAAGAGATCCCAACAACAGTACGTGAAAAAGACACTATCTCCGTACACCCGCCTGCAGATATGAAAGTTTTACCACAGTGAAATTCCCGGCCTAAGATGTTACTTTCATGGAGCATCCGCGTCAAGGCTCATTTCAAATTGAAATTGTAAAGAATGAAGGAAGCTCACACCAACGCGTAAGACTTGAAGGTAGAGAGGCTCTACGCAACCGTCAGAATTGTCAATTAATGCGCATCATTCATATACCAGTTGTTTAAAGATTCATTTCTTTACGGGCAAATAGGGCTATGAGTGATGAAATGCGCTGGAATATTTTATTCATTTTAAGTCTTCCTTTGTTTTGTTTCACTATAGATGTAAACTTGTATCATTACAGCGAGGAAGTGCCATTTCTTTGATAATTATGTTTTTTTTTTGTGAAGATGCAAGGTGCAGTGCAAAATTGGTTCGTTTGCGCTGTTTTTTGTTCCTAGTGCGAACTTTCTTCGGCGGGCTTTTCGCTTTAGCTTTCCATTTTTTAGAGAAACGTTTAGGATAATATTTTTGATTTGGTACCATCATTTTTGTGAACGTTTTAGATTTTTTTTGCTATTTTTATTCTAAGTTCTGCCGGACCAGTTATCTATATTTACCCTATTATAACGATTAGAACTGTTACTTCGGCCAATGGGCATTTTTCATTATATTCACGGAAAGGTTTTTCTTGGAGGTAGGGGGCACTATGCTAAGAACACTATGCATATAAAATAATATGAATGGCAATAGGCTAAGCAACCGAAAAAGCGACAGTAAGAGAAAGGGGTGATAATGATAATGGAAGGACACATGCACATCATCGAACCAGAGCCAGGGCGCTGATCACGTCATTGCAGTACGTAGAATGGACACGCATGCCTTCTACGCAACGCGTGTTAGAAACATTTCATACGTGTTGTGTATACGCGACACACTCCGTATGGCCTGCATCAAGAGTAGCTCTAAATAATTATGCATAATACGGTACCACCATCTTTGTATTACTCTTTAACAATAAAGGGTTAACCACGTGAAGTGACGGTGACGAGAAACATGAAAAAACTAACTTGATGGGTTCAGCAAACATGTGGTGCGGGCGGCAGTGACTGGTGATATTGCATTTTTGCACCGGCCGCCATGGGTAGCGACAGCGACGGGAAGTTTCTGCTACTCGCTTTGTCCAGAAAGAAGCAGCCTACAAGGGAGTGACAATGACGGAGGTCCCCGGCGGCAGATGTGTAATTTTTTACCTCGTCGCTCTCACCCACAGTTCCCGTTGGCTTCACCCAATGAGTTAAGCTTTCCGCGTCCCTCGTCGCCGTCGCTGCATGTGCTTTATTGCTGAGCATTACACCACATGCTTAGAACCCGTTAATGCGTTGAAATTTACATCAGGCTGCATTTAGGAAGGAATACTAAACCATGGATCGCATCAATGCTGTCATGCTTTTGAAGGTAAGTTGCACTTATTATTATCCCACAGACGGACACTAACCTTCAAAAGCATGTTACACCATCTAGCCCGACATGAGGCTTGCTGAACTGCATGTTGTCAATGAACTGATATAAAAACCGCAAAATACACTAATTCAACTTATACGGCATTTATAGAGCATGAGAAAGCGTTTAACTCAATACACATCGCCGGGGCTGCAAAAAACATTTAAAGACCACGGAATAGAAGACACCTACTTTTAAGACTTCTCCACGACCTATATAAAGGATGTACGGGCAGGATAACACTTAACAAGCGAAGCGATTTGATTACGTACCTGGAACTCTAAAAATACTTGCAATGCAGCTTATTTTTTGAATGTGGGTTCTGTCGTCTTTAAAATTTATGAAACAATCAGACAGGTTTTTAACGTAGAATTTAAATTTTAATTGTTTAATGACCTAATTAAATGTGGTGCTTCTAGACCGTAATTACTTGCAACAAAAGCTCAATTTCTTGTTTTGTAACCCTTCATGATTCCAATTATAGGAAAAACACACAAAAAGCTTCCTGCTAAAAAATAAACAAATCAGGACTGAAAGGGTTAAAGATAAAAGGAGAATATTTGAGTCATTCGATGTTTTCAGACGACATAGTATTGCTGAGTGAGACTGCAGAATCCCTACAAAGCATGCTTGAGGAACTACAATAAGAAAGCACGGCTTCGTGGCTAAACATAGATATGAATAAATGCAAAATAACGAGAAATAAGCATGACGAAAGCGTTCCATTCAGCTTAGAAGACAAAGCTCTAGAAGAAGTACAAGAATATAACTACCCTCGAAAAATCGCTATGGCTGACCCCAACCAGGAGAGAGAAATGCGATGCAGAATAGGTATGGGTTGAGTAGCTCTCGGCAAGCACGCTTAAATAATGAAGAAGTATGCAACCTCTATTAATTTAAAACAAAACACATATCGACTACATACTGTCGGCGATGACACGCGGAGCTGAAACTTGGCGTCCTAATAACCAATTGCAAAGCAATCTTACATCAGGTCAACGGGTATAAAACAAATAATGATAGGCGTAACAATTGAGAACACGAAATGAGCTTGCTGGATGAGGGAAAAAACTCGAGTAGATGATATCATAGTTCAAGTACCAAAAAAAATGCACTGAAGATTACATTACTGCCCAATGCGAGATTCGGGTGCAGTGAGAGCTGCAGTCTCCTCGGTCACGACGCATATCTGCAGCGTCTCGGGAAGTGATAACGAGATCGGTAAGTGCATGGCGGTTCGCGCTACCCTGCTGAAATCTCGCAGCGCGTCACCGCCACTGGCCAGCGCGTTGTTGCTAATCATGTTTGAACATCAAGCGGAAATGTCACGTGGTTCGAAATAGCACGCAAGGGAAGCAGAGAGCATGTTGTTGCAAATCGGGTTTGTACCTCCCGCGCAAATCACACGTGGTTTCCATTCGGGGTGAAAAAACGTTTGAGGAGGGGAAGGGCGCGTAGGGCACTGGTTGTGCTGTTTTTGCGTGAAACCAGAGTGAGGGGGAGGCAGTGAGAAAGATAATGCCATAGTCGCACATGCAGCCCTCGTCCTCAACCTACGCCAGGCACTCCTCTCTGTTTTTTTTTTTCTGTCGTCGCTGCTGCGTTCGGTCACTCAGTTACGAGTGCGCCTACTGCCGCGCACAACCCAGCTAACAGCGCCAGAGGGCAGCGCCTTAGAAGAAGTATACTTGGCCCTGCCATGTAGTGAGACGAACCGAGACAATGAGGGTAACAGAGTGGATACCAAGAGTTGGGTCTCGAAGAACGGGAAGACGAATAACACGATGGAGGGAAGAAATAGGGAAATTCGGTGGCTAACAGTAGACTCGAGCCGCGAAGGACAGTGTTTGCGAGTCAATAGGAGAGGACTTCGCCCTGTAGTGGACCCGAATATACTGTAATAATGACGATGATGACATCACAAGTTGTGCTAAGGTGTCTTAGAATCCTTTAGCATCGCAGCTGTTGTAGCTGGCCCTAATTATGTGGTGCGTAACCTGTTAGAAATGCTGAGACAACGCCAAGCGCTCATGAGCGCTACCTCGCAATGGCCGCCGAGGGTCCCCTACTCGCGCAGTGGATTTCGGAACAAAAGAGACCTGGCGAAAACCCCGAGGAGCGCATCACATTAAGCCAAGGACGCTAAAGCTGGCGCAGCGCCTGCTCCACCGAACTTCAACGCTACTACAGGAATGCCGCGCATGCGTCGTGCACATGGGCGCTGATTCTGCACCACAGATGTCGCGCAGTGCTACCACGTATGTAATGCCTGCTATAAAGAGCAGAGCACGACGATATCGATGCATCTGACGGTGACTGCTAGTAGCGCATAGGAAACTGGCGATAGAACTTGCAAATACACAATTTCAAACTTCTACAACTGCGTGCTGATGTCTCCTTCAGAGCTCACGTAATAATAAATAATCCAGCTTTAGTATGCTTCAAGCCTTGCGCGACTTATTGCAAGCTTCAACAGTTTTTTTCCCGAAGAAATAAACTCGCACGAAAAAAACTTGGCTTACTCTTGATTCGCGATAACCAAAGCCTTGTGAGTTGCTAATCCTAGAATAAAAATATTAAATTTCTTTATCTCCCTAAGGGCAGAGTAAAACGCTGGTCATAAACACAGTTTCCTTCATTAAGGAAAATTCTTATCTGCTGGGAGCTAGAGACACTAATTAATGAGCTTAGGAGGTAATAACCTGGTGAGGCAGCATCAAAAATTACCATACTTTGCAAAAGGCAGATTATCGTTCGCGGAGGGGCGAAGCTTGATTTCAGAAAATCCCGCCGGTGTACAAATTGTTCTAAACTTGAGTACCATTCATAAAGCCTGCAGCAGCGAGATACGCAGCACGTAGGATCCACGACTACCATAAATTACGACCCAATGGTTTGGCAATTTTCTGAAAAATTCACAAACCTCGGAAAGTCTCAGCCCTCCTAAAGTTCTATTAGCTGTATTGTGAAGGATGCAAATTGGGAGCTGTTTACCGCGTAGGTAATGAAATCTTGGGCAAGAGTCGCCATTAGTTCTTGATCAAGCGAAAACCATCATGCATTTAAGAAAAAAATGTTTACCTTGAGCAATCTGTGCGTGCAATCTCTTTCGTGGTAATTATACATTATACAAGTAACCCCGGCGAGTTATCATCTAATGAGCTGGTACAGGGTACTCGTACGTGAGGTGCATTTTGGGTGAGTAGTGTACCATGTTAGAGACAATGAGCATGTGTGCAAGATATATATTATGCTGTATTCTTCGTTATCGTGCTTTTGAAATGAAAATAGCTGTAATGACGGAAGAATTTGTATGGGATAGCCTTGAAGAAACTCAGAAAAGGCACCTGATATAATGGAACAAAACCCGGGAGCGTCAGCAACTTTCTATTATGGTATCGCTACCTGAAGTACAACACAAAACCAGCGCAAGAACAAAACACAAAATTCGTGGGCACAGGGCTAAATCGACGTAAAGCAAACGTTTTAAAGAACGCGACTCATCTTGCATAGCCTCCATGCTTTGTTGTTTACCTTGTGCCGCTGTGGGCACATCTCGCGAGGGTCACCAACTATCACGACTACGGAGGGTCGTTGTCTTGCATCACGTCTTCGAGCGAGCATACACTCGCTGTATGCACCACATTTCGCAGTGTAACGAATAATCTACCATTCCGCACGATGGTTCTTTTGTGCAATACTGACGTGTTTACATGCTTCTTCTGTATCGACAGGCAGGGCACTGTTGAAATGCAAGCTCCAAGCGTACGCTTGGAGCTTGGATGACGCGTAATGATTGTAAATGGTACCCCTTTTCTGACGGGGTAATGACGGGTCACCTCAACAACAAATCTAAAACATTGATTTATTTTTTTATTTATTTTTTTTAATTACTAGCTTTTTTATTTATTTATTTATTTATTTATTTATTTATTTATTTATTTATTTATTTATTTATTTATTTATTTATTTATTTTGAAAAGGGTGGAAAGAACACCGCGCATGCACTGGCGAGCGATGTTCTTTCCACCCGCTCCTACCCAGTTTTGCCTCATCACGACCCCAACTTGGACCCCTTTGAAGCCCGTGCCACCTACCAGCGATGTGCTAGAGCTCGACTCCGCAGCCACATCCCTGCCAATGACTACCCGTTACCTACAGGACTGCCTCGTGGCCTTCAGGTTCTGATCCACAAGGCTCGTGCTAGGGCGGCGCTTACAGAGGACATCCTTTTCAAGTGGCGTTCTTACATACCAAAAAAAGGGCGGCCACCCGTTCTCCCCGGCGCTACCGCAAGCAGTTCACCTCCGCGGGCCATGACACCACCCACGTGCGTGACGTGCTCTTTAGGAGCCACAACGACCATTGAACATTCCTTGGACGTGTCCAGGACTGCACGCGGAGCGCACCTCTTGCAAACACGGCAGCGTTACGTGTTTGACGGACTGGCTCTACCCACTACCCACCCGCAGCCACAGCAAAGCAGGTGTTTGTTTCCTTGTGGGACTTCGCTCTCGCCACTGGCGTCCATCTGAGAATGTAAAGTTTTCCCGAATTGACACCACCCTCCCCACCAGCCCCCACATGGGCTGAGTCGCCATCCTTATGTCAATGAAGTTTCATTCATTCATTCATTCATTCATTTTCATTCATTCATTCATTCATTATTTATTTATTTATTTATTTATTTATTTATAAAGAGCCCTTTCCAAGAAGCCTCCCCAAGCGCTGGTGTACGACCCACTTTTTTGTAAGGCGGTAAAAGGCACCCGCTTGCAACAGTGATACAAAAGGCACATCAAATGTGATAGCGACTTTTTTCTGAAGCCTTTCGACGGAAACGTTCCAACAAGCGAACTAGCGGGTGCGAACGGGGAAAGTAAATATTTGCCGTCTGTTACGCCCCTGCCATTTTTCCTGCTTCAACCACGCTTGAAAAAAATACCATCAAATTTACGTTTCTAAGAGAACGAAACAAGACTGACGCCCTGCCACAAGAAACGGGCGAAAAATCCAATTTGGCCGAAAAACTGAATTTAGTTTTGTGATCCTATGTGCACAAAGAAAGTCGGTAAGTATTGGCAGACAAAAGTTTTTTTTAAAGATTCTAGTACAGTGCTCCACCTCAGGACCTAAGAGCATTGAGCGAGGCCCTGATGTCTCCTTTGTTCGCACGAGGGACCAGCCCGCGTAGCATTTTCTGCGGCTCGAGCTGCAGTCCCGTTCCATCTACAATCCCCTTCACCCGCCATTAAGAATATCTTCATGGTTTCGCCTATGGGCCCTCTGCACACATATATACAGTATTTTAGGGTATGTTATAGTCATTCATTACATATTTTAAGCACAGAACGACTATTGAAGAACCACATAACAGTTTTCTCGCTCTTTGGTTCGAGACATTCTTGCGCGAAAAAACACAAACAAACATACATACATTTTTAAATGTCCTCCAATTTCTGGAGGCATAAAAAACAAATAGCATTTTCTTTCAAGAAATGGGCTCAGCAATCATTGTAGCAAAATATAAAAGGCAACTACGCTCATTCTAGACAAAGAAAACGAATTAAGTGCTTTTTTCAAGAGAGAATTCTGTTCAGCACAGTTTTCAGTCAAAATATATTAAAAAAATAAATGCTGGCTTGTTCTTTGCGTTTCCTGCAACATGAATGCCTGTTTTAGCAGGCCTTGTACCGGCGTGCTGCATTGATATTAGTCCTGACTAGGCAATTTGATATGGGGTAAACCACCTGTGCTGATATAAAAATTAGCTACTGTTTGTCAGATATACACATTAAACATAAGAATACTCTGTTCTTCGCCAATTCATGAGAAACTGGGAGCGAAAGAATTCCGGAATTTTTTAGGGGGGGGGGGAAGGAACTGAAGCATGTCAAGCCAGTTCATAAGAAAGTTGCGTGGATAACTCCTCTGCTTGAAGATTTAATAGATGCAGTTAGGGTTTACCTTGCTGCAAAGTCGACCAAGCAACGGGACCGAAGATAGCGTTTCGGGGATGTTATACCCATGTGGCATTCTACTTTGGGCAGATAACCGGAGATATCATAGCGGTAAAACATATTTCGGGACAGGTAGTGACAAAACTAGATAGTTATGTCTTCTCGCACTAAGAGGAATTTAGAAAGCTTGTTAGGGGGGCCTTTCCAGGGCTACGTAATGATTTGTGCACGTTTCAGCTGCTAGTTGTGCGGTTGCCTCCCACGGATTTCAGCTAAAGTGTAGTGTATTCACCTATGCGAGGTCTCTGGGAAGTACTTGGAAAGGTCCTATCGATTTGTAAGCGTGGCCCTATTTTGCGAGTATTTATTTATTTATTTATTTATTTATTTTTATTTTTCTTATTTTAAAAATTTTCCACAGTTTCAATGCCCAGAAAGCGTCGGAAAAGGTAGTAGTGTTGTACTACCCGTTCTGAACACAAAATATACCATTATGATCCCATGAAAAAAAAAACACTTCAGAAAACAGGAATGGAAAGCCAAAAATGCAAGCCAAATACAAAACAGCATTGGGAACATAAATACAGTCATGAAAAAAAAAGTGATTTTCAAAGGCGGTCTTAAATGAAGGCACATGAGTCATAGCAACTACCGCAGGAGTTATCTGATTTTATTCCTAAGGTTTTTTTGGAATGGTGGGGGAAACTTTTACTGTCCCTATGAGGACGGTATACCTTATGACGCTGTTGAATAGTGGATGATACTCCTCAGAGCGCAGAAAGAAATAGCGCTTTGAGGTTTCAATTTGAATAATAAATTGAATGGAAGGCTGAAAACGACGTTAAAGTTTAGGCAAACCTGACAAAACAAATGTTGGATAAGTGCCAATTGCTTTTTTTTTGGCAGCGGAATGCCTCAATATTTAGTGGGAGCGTTAGACACCCGCTTTTAACTTGTAAATTTCTGGATACTGCACTTCAAGACGTAAGATCTTACGGCACTGGACGCCGGGCCCATTCGGTGCCGAATTGCAATGCTCCTTCCATGCCTTCCTCAGCTGTGTGAGCTAAAAGAACAGAACATATATTTTTTTTTCAGCTTCAGTAAACGCTTACGCTGGCGTGATTCGCTGCTGCTCAACAAATATTTAAGACAGGTGAGAAGGTTACGTGTTAACATAAATAAAAAAAGTAATCGTATAACAAAACAAGGTTGACCCAGTATTCTTTTGTCCTGTTCCTGTATAAAATTTTACGCCAGTCTTCTCTTTTCATTTTTTTTTGAAATTTTTAATTGTTCCCGCCAGCAATTGAATATCGAATGGGTCCTCTTCGAACGCTTTGTGCAGCTTGGCATCCACAATTTTTTGGTCCATTGAAGCTCCGGAATGTGGCTGCCTGCTTAGTTTGTTTGACGCCTGAACCGGAGTTTTCTTGGGAAGTAATGAGGACACACTTGCGGAAACGTTTTTGTTGAAATACGAAACCAAAGCATGTATTATCGGAAAGCCATTATAAGGCACATGTTTTTCCGTTGCTAGCAGTGCAAACATTGAAAATATTGGCGAGAGACACTAATTTGCGCACTGGCGTGAGCGCTCGTTACCACAAGAGATGCTGGCAAGGTGCTCCGTGGTGTTCGGCGTGTAATTACACAAAAGTTTAGTTGACATCTGCAAGTAGAGCTCTCGTTTACTCTGAAGACACCGCATTTGATTTTGCGGGAGTGATTTTTTCTCATTACGTGTTGACCAACTGAACACATCCGTGTGCCTATGTCTCTCATCACTGGTAAAATTTCTCACGCGCACCGAATAGTTCGGATCAAAGCAAAAACACTCCTCCGGTATGTATAACTAAACTTTCGGAAGTGGCGGTTTCAGAATAAAAGCGAAGTGCCGATAACATAATTTTCACATTCGCTCATAGAAGCCAACTGGCAGAAGAAAGTAGCAATCAGAATGCTCGAAAATAACCTAGATTTAGGTGGCCATATGGATGACTTTGTATTGGCCCGAAGAACAACTTTCGGTTAAACGAGGACCGAATCCAGCACTCATGAACTCCGGTCGTTAGGAACCGAAACAAGTGGGCAATTTCCCTTGCAAGCGGTGCCTCTCTAGAGCGTCGCTAGCGTAGAACAACCCGTTGGGATCTACTCCACGAGAAGCTAACAAATGAACCCATGAGACGATTTGTTCTGAACAAGCAGGGCAAGCCTTTCATTTGGGCGTGGCTCAGGCCATTGCCTGAAAGGCCCTCGCTGGGCCCGAATTACCTTCTCTTGGAAATCGTGTCGGTGTACTCTCGAAACGAAGTTTAATGCTTCCAGTACTCGGACGTGTTTTTTTTAATCTATGTCGTATGAAATGAGGCTTTAGTCGGGATAATTCTGTATGTTTTTCGCTAATCTAGCAGCTATATATATTTAGAGCGGGCTTATAAGTGAAATCCCGTAATTTTCCCGTTTTGTAGCTAAGGTTTTCCTCCGAATAATGGTCATTCCAAACTTTCCCATTAGGGTAAAATCTCGAATTTAAATGCTTACAGCACTACGAGTAGGTATACTTAGGTATAATATTTTGAAAAAAATGAACACTGCGTACAAAACGTTACTGATGAGCTACATTTGCTGAGCACAGGATTCACAACGTCTATTATACATGACTGCTGAGAAGCTGAGCACGTTTGCGGTAAATATTATTTCTAGAAACAAAGGTAGCCAATAAATATAGCTGCATAGTGCTTTGCCTAATTTTTTGGGGCAGCAGATATTATGGTGTAGGTTTATTTTGGGCCTTTCTTGCGGTTGCAGTTTTTACATGGGCACCACGTTTTCAGTTCTAGATGTGTCTATTTTCGTTCAGATATTGATCATTGTTTTTATAAAACGCGCCTAGTGCGTTGCTGAAAGGATTTGTAATACAAAGCTATCGGAAGCAGGAATTTCTACGTCTTAATCTTCAATAGCAATATCGAATGGAGGTTCTTTGGGCCTCGTTATTTCGTTGTATTTTAGCAAGGGCCAGTGCATAATGAAAATCAAAGTCGGTGTATATTTGAGACATACCCCTCCCATATAACCGTGTAGGGTTATCTTAAAACGTGCGCGAAACATCAGCAAGTATGTTTGCCAAATCACTCTGTTCCGCACAGTCGGTTTTTTAGCCCAGGAAAAATGTCAGTGTTGAGAGTTTCTCTGCGATAGGTTGTCCTTCATACGTTCTGCGCTTCATGTGTAACACCTTCATATGTAACCAGCTTCATATGTGCTTCATATGTAACAGCTCTTCACAGACCATATATATAACCATTTGAATTGGTTATACTCAGGGCCCGTTTATTATTTTTACACTTGTAAACGATCTGTGTACTCTGATTCTACGTCGGACGGTAACATTTAGCACGATTTCTATTTTAACCATAGCTTTTTGAGTAAGAGGATGAGCTATATTTGGGTTACTTTTGTAAATCTTTTTTCCTCCAAGACTAGCACTTGGGTACATGAACTCTCGCTCGTTTTGTAAAGCAGAAAACCTTTTTTTCTGCACTGGGGATTCACACGCTAATGCGATCGAGCTTTTAGCAGAACGCCTTTGGGTTTTCCTAAACAGATCACAGCAGGAAAACTGGTATAGTTCAAAGCAGTACGGCCAGCATGTCTCAACCTTTTTTTACTATCGCAAAGAAATGAACAAAGGAATCACGTGTGCTTTGTAAATTTATGTTTAAGGATAAAAAATTGGCTATTCGTGTTCCCTAAACTTCCACATGATTATCATGGCAAGAACAGCAAATATGATGCGAGAAACAGGGAAGCAGCTCATAAATTATCGCTTGAAGTAGTGCGTGCATAAACTGAGCAAATCAAAACAAAGAGGAAAAATGAGCAGCACGTCTAGCTTTTCCCGCTTGTCTTAACCTTTCAGAAATGAACTCTTCAAATTACTGTTAATTACTGTTTCCCAGCTTTCTCTATTGAAGTTTTGTGTTAGAGGATTCTCATTAGGGAAAACACCAAACATCCAAAAACACTTCGAAACAAATACAACTGTTAGATGGCGTTTCAAACTCGGAATCTCAACGTAAAAATAAATATTATGTTGCATTTCTTCACCCAATCTGCTTAATAGCAGATGAATATTACAAAAAACGCACTAAACAATAGGCGCAACGGGAATGCAAATGGAAACTTTTTTCAAAAGTCGCAGAGATCCTGGCGACGAAAACTTTGTTTAATTGTTTTAAAAGTAGGGGAGATTGGGCTGGCTGATTTGTAAGCAGATTAGGTTAGAGTACACAATGGTTAGTTGTACTGAAAGAATAAAAGTTGAGATCCGTTAAAAATTATTTTGTCACAGGTAGGACCTATCATAAAAGACACACCAAGTAGAAATCTCATGGGAACACAGTATTCAAACACAGGAGCCATGAGCGTCGCAGGAGGCGGCAGCAACAGTGAAACACGTATATGAATGAACGGCCAAAGCAATTCATTGTGCAGATTCTTCTGCCCTATCCCTTCCTCACTAACCTCTCCTATCTTTCACTTCCACCATTGTGAGGTCGAATTACTCACTTCGCGCGCTGTTACGCCGTTAGGGAAACAGCTAGACAGGTGCGGACGCTCCAAGGCACCTGAAGGCTACAAGTTTGGTGAAGAAACTTACAATAATAATTGCGTTGCAATGTTAAGCAGTATGCACACAATCATCGACTGGGAGAATAGAAAAAATGTAGTCTCTGTCGTCCTGTGTAAGATTCCAGGAATTATGAGACAGAAATCTAGCAGCAGCGATGAGGTTGGTGTAGGAAATTAGGAAATAGATTTTGCCGGGCTCTCACTGGAATATTCTTTCAGACCTAACA
This sequence comes from Haemaphysalis longicornis, assembly GCA_013339765.2. Taxonomy (NCBI): domain Eukaryota; kingdom Metazoa; phylum Arthropoda; class Arachnida; order Ixodida; family Ixodidae; genus Haemaphysalis; species Haemaphysalis longicornis. The sequence goes on along the minus strand of CM023458.1, from coordinate 104,068,860 downwards.
CTGCGAGTGACCTTGACCCTTAAAGAAGGCAGCTTTGTATGTGCTAGTGAGATGTTGGAGCAATGTTTAAAGATTACACAATTTGTGATTTTTTTAAGAAATGAAGCTCGGGTTCTAACGCAATTGTTTTCTAAAAACAGATGAATAATTATCAACATACAGCGTGAGGTATGAAATGAACGCTATTGTATTAAATGGCACTGCTATTTCTCAGTTTACAGCACGAAAAAGGAAATAATTTAGAATAAGATTCTTACTTATTAGGAATAGGTTACAAGATACAACACATACTTCAGCTTTCTCGCTCAAAATTCCGACCTCTCAGGAACCTAGTAAAACCAGTTCAGGAAAAGTGATATGTGGCATAGTGCAAGAACTCAACGTGAAGATGAAAACTCTGAATGAACTTTACAGGATTCTTTATATTGTTTGTGTAATTCGCAGTCAAATCTTACTCCCCATGCATTTGTATAGGAGAGTTTCGATGGCTCTGGAACCTAGTCGTGCAATGTGCTAGATGTGAAACTGTGCACAAAGCAAGACGAATCCCCCAACATCAGCTGCGCGAAAGCTTTACATATCACTAAATAAGTAGAGAGTAATTGAAAGGACTGCCATGAGCGAGAAAGCTGCAAATGAGTTAGAAGACTTTTGAGAATAAGAACGTATATCTCAGAAATTAAAAATTAAAATACAGTGTACATACGTTTTTGCATAAAATTGATTGTCATTGTGTCCCGTGCATAAGATTGCTGCCATGCTTGTATGCACAAATGTTTCTGATGTGTACAGCTTCGTTGAAAACACGTTTCCAATGTGTGTGCAGTTATCGTGCTGTCCTTGTTGCCTCTAACAAATGAGAGATGTTTTTTTTAGTGCGCACAGTGTTGCTGGTAACGTTGTATGAGTGGCAAGGTTTGTCACGCAGTCGCTAATCACTGCTTTTTTTTGCATCTAAAAACTGAAAATTAAGCGATCGGTACATGCCACAACCCTTTTTTGACTTGGCCAAAAAGGCTCGTACAGGCCTTTGTTACGGTTAAAATAACATTTATTATTTCCGTCAGTATTTGAGAGATATTTAGGCGGCCATAAATAAAAATACCCGATAAAATAAAATATAGTATTTTTACTGTACTGTTGTGAACAATCTTGCACCAACACAAGGGTAACTCGTTATGCTTTTCTGTGGGAGTTTTCTACGCTGGACACTCATTGTAGCAGCGAATAAGTGTACTTGCACACCCACTTATGCATCTTTCAACAAGGATATTTAACATGTTTAGCAATATATTCTAGCTAGCACGACAGGTACTTGACAGCGTACGTTCATTTTTATTAAAGTTGGACGTAGTACTAGCGAGCCGTCACCAACAATATTTGTTTTGTAGTATGGAACAAGGTACGACTGCTGAAATTTTTTTGTTGCTGCAAATTTCTTAAAAAAGTGAAACAGAAGTTCTGGGTTCAATTTTGGCGTCGTGTTGATGGCGTGACTGTTCCGTCGAGGGCGATTGGCTGCTGCCAAGATTAGGTGAGCCGGATATCTCCGATTTAAACGTCGCCCAAGTTCATTCTGGCGCCCAGGTCAAGCCGGAATCTCCGGTCGGCTCAGCTGCCATCAAAACGCTTTTCTGCAGGAAGAGGGAGATTTTCCGCTTCCGGCTGTGCAAACTTTCGTCGCTAAGCTAGAGGATTTCCTGGATTTTTCCACTACGTGTTCGTTTCTGTCATGCTCGGTTGTTCCCTATGATATCATTTTTAATCCCGCAGCTTGCAACACATCTATCCTCATTCCCGAAGTCCCTTCCCATTAGTTTTCGCAGTGGCAAACCTTTATTACAGAAACCGAGCTGAATGTAGAGACATCATTTTTATAAGTTTTGTTCGTGCCTTATAAAAGCATCCTTTGCCCCATAACCCCTTTAGCATCCGTAGCCATCGCTTCTTTATGAACATATCATTGGCGCGGGGCCCATGTCCCTTCAGTACTATTCTTTCCCGCTGACAATGTGGCCTGCAATCTTGTGCCCAACTTTCATTCTCTACACAACGTTGCCGGCTGCATCATCAGCAACGAGAAATGAGACAGTCCAGAGGACGCCGCTGTGGTTGCTTCCGGTGCGTGAACTCTGTTAAAGGCGGTCAAATTTTCCGTTGCAGTTTTCTCATTCCCCTCAACCCCTTGAGCCTTGGAAACCCCAGCGCAATAAAATATAAGGGACGAGTTTTCACTTCCTTATCAGTATACTTTTCGGCCAATGAACTGGGCTACGAAGGACAGAATAAATCTGGACTTTTTGCTCTGCAACAAGTGGGCACAAATGTAGGAAGTAGGAAATACAGCAAAAGCTGACTCAGTCACGTAGTTATTTTTAGTAACAGCGCGACGATGGTTTGCAAGCCGGTCTTAAAGTCGGTTCTCGATGGAGAGAGAGAGGAATGTGTCAATCGTTCTCAAGCTTGCAAAGCCTTCCCCATGTATGAAAAGGAATTTTAGATAACATTGAGACTGACCACGATTGCATGCTCACCATTGGGCGCCCCACTAGGTGACGTGACAAAGTCGACAAGAAAAACGCAATTGTTAGGCAAAAAGTCTTTTTAAAAATTGTTCTGAACTCTAAAACGGGGTGCATTTTACAGGCCAGGTAAAAGCGAAATATTCTGGTAGGTCAGTCTGCCAAAGTGTTGAGAAAATAAAAAAAAGTGGCAGCTGGGAAAATTTTTTACACGTATTGGTGTTAATCACGATACTATATAAATGGTTATATTGCGCATTGGTGTTGTATTGCGTACTAATGGAATACGGGCCAGGCATTTTTAGTGCGTGAAAGAGTTTAGGGTACGGTTTGTAACCCCGACATCCAGTTTAGTGAAGCAGCCGGTCTAGAAAACACCGCGCAAAGAGAAAAGGTTTATAGTATGTGTATTTTAGGTAACCAATAAAGTCGAATTGGAGTGGAAATAACAGGTTTGTCCTGAGTACTTTAAATATCTGGCATATTTGCTGGTACATATAAAATTAGTGTTCTAAGCTGAAACATTCTGCCAGTGCTTTACCTT